>NJDD01001577.1:329213-339316 GCA_002245505.1 Calephelis nemesis
ACACACACACACACACACACACACACACACACTCACACACTCAATCGTTAAACATAGGTATATATAGGTATACGAAAAAAGGTAACTTCACGACCACATCCCCGAAAGGTAGGTAGAGGCACAACCAGGACACTCTAGTCCAAGCCTATCCCCTTCCGGGCACATATCCAATCCCATTTTTATTTATTCTGTTTATATTATTATTCAGATTGTAAGCAAATACAGTTTCTATGTGATGTGATAGCGAAGAAACACAGCTTCAAGGCAATATATTAGACGCATTATTGTACAAATCTACCGTCTATCCTACTCTATGGAACGGAACATGATATTGGTGGTGATTCTGCTGTTCATAAACTAAGATTATTTTAGATGCATATCTCTTTCAAATGAAACAAAAACAAAAGAGAGGCCCGAACATTTTAGACATGTCAGATTAGTCCAGACATGTCAAATTCTGATGATTTCAATCAACGTTTTCCGAGTGATACATTAAACATCTGTATAAATGTCGTGTATAAACTAATTTGACATTAATAAAAGAGTTATGTCTCTTTCTATTACTTTCATTAAAAGAAGGTAGCGATAACTTAAAATTAGTTTAGTGAGTGCGTAACAAAACTACCACCATTGTCATTATAGCATCAGGAATAGGCAAGGTGGTAGATCCCAACCAATTTGCAGCACAGCACTCTACAAATCTACTACAGTCATGATTTCGTTGGTAATGAATGGGTTATTAATCTTTGCTCGCCAGTTACAAGATGCCTAGCTAGATATAGCGAGTTCTCTTTTACAACAACTTATAGCAGAAAAGCTTTTGAGATCCTTTAAGAGGGATTATCGTCATTGTATATTCATAAAACATATACACATAGTATTTTCTACATTGGTTAAACTATTTTAAACTTTACAGTTGAAGTCTTTCAGTACAGATTAGCATGACTTTTACATAAAAGAGACATTAGTAATTTTATTTGCCGGCAACTCCCAGATTGTATCGCATTTTACAACTGCTATAATTGATTTGTCATTTTTATGTTTTCCTACTAAGTACATAGTACCTGATTATGTACTATTTTAGGGGATTGGAATTAATTATAAATAAATGACCCTGGACAAATTACACAAATTGAAACTAACTTCAATGTTAGCAAATAATGTATTTGTGATATCGGTGTTAATCAACAGTACTAATACATAGAAATACTAAAATATAGAATCAATTTAATTCACACATCCAGACGTAGAAATATAGACATTTTACTGGTTATATCAAAACAATCTCTACCTCTATTGCGAATCGAACCAAAATCTCGCGTTGGTACATAATATGTCACGCTCGATTAAAGAGACGTTCCAATATTATTGTATAATCAACACGTTTACGAATTCAGCTAACATGAAAATTATTGCATTTAAACATCGAAATGTAAAATAATTATGTATACATCCAGCACTAAAACAGCATAAATGTAATCTCATTAATATTATATCGACAAACAATAGCATATTATAAATAAAAACATTATATATTCCACGTAATAAATATAATCGCATGTTGGAATATAATTATAATTATTTTACAAAATAATGCATAACTTATATAAAAAGTACGTGTAATTTTATCCCATATGAATAGGTAGTACGGAAGTAAATAGCGTGCACATATTTCCTCTAATGGCCTAACAAAGCGACAAAAGAAAACAGGAATAACAATGACATTGTTATCGCTAATAACTCATCGTTAGCTTAAATGGACTTGCCTAAGTAGTTTCAAGGCGCTTTATTATTGTTACGAAGTTTGTACAGGTGTGATGCAAAAGTGGCTTAATAGGCTCGATCAACACAACGAGGTTGATTAAGCTTTAATGTTCAGAAAACTGCTTAAAACTTGGAGCCAAATAAACCCGCTCTAATTTTAGTTGCCTTATTAATAAATATAGACAAAGTTGATATTATTGATGTAAAATACAGAGTATAATGTCAACTGAAAGCTTGGTGCACTTTAGGCTTTGTCTATAAATAGTAACGAAGATTAAACAACTTATGATCTTTTAATTATATGACGTAAATGTATGCGTTTTAAGCTTGGAAGTTTGAGTATGTAAACCGCCTTTCAATATCTTTTTAATACTAAAATAACAGAAACCTTTTTATTGATCTGAGAAATATCAAATAGGACAAATTTTATTAGATGAATCATTGAATCAACTTAAGACCACGAACAAATTGAAGAGGAAGTAGGTTAATTAACTGGAATACAGTATCTACCTACAAAACTTTGTTTCAAAACTTCAAAGTTATTTTAGCCATTTTTAACTTGTTAATCTAGAAATCTATGTTGCTCGAGGTCCACCTAAAGAATCATTGCAGATTCACCATAATAAAAGTTTCTTACAACTTTGGTGAAATAGTATATGTAGAAAAATATTGATGAGCCGTATTTGGCAGGGGAATTGGCTCACACCCACTGAAAGGTTACGGGCGAGGAGTAGATTAACGATATTTACTACATGTTTTACGGCTGCTGACTTTATGTTTAAGTAGCATTTAGTCGTGTCAACGCCCTCGGTTATTAAAATCAAGCCTATGTGACTTTGATAAGTAGTTTTCTAAGAATAAAAAGAGCATTAGTTTGACCACCTTGTTCGTCGAGGGACTGGCATACGCGCCTAACTCTACTGAGTAACCGTGAGGCTTGGGTTCGTTTTCCGGAGAGGAAAGGCATTTGTGTGATGATGTTTAGATGCTTGTATTTCCGTGTCTGGGTATTTATTAAATTAACTCCAGTATCTATTTAAGTATTCCTATTTATTAGTATCATTGACTAAAACCTTTTTTGTTTGTGTGATTTGTCCACCGAGTGTTATTTATTATCATTTGTAAATATGCTGATACAAGATTTAAACTGGACACTGTTTGTCACGTAGTAAAGGGATCTACAAACGAGACTTTATTTCTACGTTACGGTTTAAGCTATACTTTTGTGTGTAGAATTAGGATCTTAGGAAATTGTAGGAGATCTGAGAGTAGAGTGACATAGGTTACTTTTTGTTCTGAAAAAGGGTTTCAGCGAAAGAGTTAAATAACTTCAATAAGGGCCGCTTGTACGTTCCTAGGTTAAATTTAATAACGAGTTATACTTATAAACATAAAGTGATTTAACCCTAGGTAGGAGCTAACTCAAGAGTTAAATACTTAACCCAGGAATGTGCATGTGGCCCTTAATATAGTAATAAATAAAACTACATATTACATACAACTATTTTCAACTAAAACTGTTACCTACTAGCTTCCGCCCGCGACTCCGTCCGCGCGGATGTCGGTCTTCGCGTGATAAAACTGAAAAATTAAGATTTTTTTTTCTACGTATTTTTCAAGGATAAAAGTATCCCATTTTGTGCCCAGGATAATAAGGTATAATTATACCAAGTTTCATCGAAATTGAACCGTTGGTTTTCAGATAGACAAAATTTTTTTAATCACATATTTGGGTTTGGTATCGATCCAGTAACACCCCTGCTATTTATTTTTTCAATATTTTCAATGAACAGAATTGACCCTTCTACAGATTTACTATATGTATAGATATGTTTCACTTTCAAGAAAAGGTAGCTGACTCATCATAATAGCTGCAGCAGGAGTGTGACGCTGCTTTTCTATCAAGAGTTTTCAAAAGAGGATATTTTATAGAGCAAAATGTAATATGGTTTTAATAACATTATAGATTTTCCACTTAGGAGAGTAGGAGAGTAGGTTTTCGTTTTTAAGGTTCCGTAACCGAACGGCAAAAAATCTATAACGTTTAAATATTTTCCTATTTTCATCATGACGTGTTCCGGTTCGGAGGGAAAGGTAGCCGGTAAACTTATTTTTGCTCGAGGCCTAACATCCCGGCCTCAGTTTGGCAACGCACCATTACCACTTCTGGTGTCTCTAGGCGGCGTGAATTTCTTACCATCAGGAAATCCATCTGTTTGTTTGCCTTCCAATATCATAAAAAAAATGTAAGTAGATTTTATTATTTGAAAATGTAAATTAAGCGTTCTCATACATTAGAAATAATTTGTTAGCAATTAAACCTATACAGCGGGGCTGTTTCTAAAAATAAAGTTACTGTTCCTGACACAAATTTTATATCAAAGTCAATAGTTTTAAAGACATGCTAAGTGGTAAAATGTGTCCTTCTCCTCTAACTTTTAAAATAATAGAGTAAAAATAAGTGCTGCTGATGTCAAAGACAAGTTTAATGAAAATAAGTTCAAACGACGTAAAATTAACTGTTTTCAAAACATTTTCGTAATCAAAATATATGAAACTTTGTCTTATTTTCAAATAAATGCTATAGGTTATAAACAAGGCTACTTTTTTTAGGAAAAATGAAAGTTGCATCTGGAACATCCAAATAACATTATTTGCTATTTTCAATATTTTATGGACGAGTCCGACTTGTACTGGATACTCTATTTATATACGTAATTCGAAACAAAAAAAATTGTGATCAGCATACAATAGTAAAAGATAAAGCCAATATAATTTAAGTTATAAAACAATAAAGATTTAATAGGAAGAACTCGTACTTGCGACACACTTTATCAAATTTGAAAGTTCTCATAACAGTAGTACATAATATTTTTATTTATTTATATTATATAAAACTGTATTAAAAAAAACTACGCGGTAGTAATAGTTTGAATTTTTTAACTAGCGGCATCAAAAGTGGTCTAGAAATCCAACTGTCTGGTGTTTGCGTTGACTACATGAGGGTTCGTTAGCTGGCTCGGACTACTGAACATTTTTGTTCTTCAACTATTTTACAAAAACAACTTGTCATGTTGGCTTATTATAAAAATTAAGAGCTTTTAGCTAATCGTGGATGTCCTGTTTTGATCTCTGCCTCCCGCCTCAGACTAGAGGTGCTACTGGAGTGAATATACTTACTCATTTAGCGACAATAAACTGGTTTATGTAAAATAGGCCTCCCTCTAGAGTCTAGATGGTATGACTATCTGGTCAAAATTGGGGGTATTTTGTAAAATAAACGAATTCGGTAATACTTCACACGTCGAGATAAATACAGGAGGTAAGAGTAAGAGGCTTAAATCAAAATAACAACGTTGATATGTAATTGAGTAAAAATAGCATGCGACTTACGTTTTGGCATAAAATAGAACTTCGAAAAGAAATTACAATGTCTCGTATAAAAATTTACGTACACAACTTTTTCTTCGCCTAAAGCAAATTTACAACTCCGGCTTGAGAGATATTTCTTATGTCACGACAATCTGGTACGTAATTTGAATTCTATGGATTCAGTAATACCAAGCGAAAATTGAATTATATTAAAAGAAACTGATTCTGAATAGAAGTGCTCTCGAATAATGAACCTTATTTCTTCACATTTAATTTAGCTATTCATTATATTTATTACTAGTCTATATTTTCTGCTACACCCACATTTAAAAGTAATTTAATTTACTGCAAATCATACTGTGGTTGAAACCCAAAGAAACCTATATCTGTTTATGTTAGGATAGAGTAACGACTAATTAAATTTCACCACCAGTGCAAGTCAAGTATAAAAACAGTTATCGTTTCATACTTACAAATTAAAAAATAGCTCTGTTAATTAAAACCAACTTTACAACTGAAAAGTAAAAACTAATAAAGAATTAACATTAATTAGATACTATGATTTATATGTGCCATTTATTAACAGATTTGAAATTGGTGCCAACCTAATTTTATTCTTACTTTTGATGTTATTATTAGTTAAGGTTCGGCACCGACTTCAAACCTTTTAGTAAATAGTACATATAAATAATAGTTTTTATACATTTAATATTAATTCTTTATTATTTTTTACTTTCCAGTTTTGAAGTCGGTTTTAATTAACGAAGTTATTTTTATTAAATACTTTTAGTTTTGCTAATATTATGATTTCGTTTAATAAAAAATAATAACGGGATAGGTGAAAGTAGAAAGATGCTCAGAAAAAAAACTAATGATCTACCTGAATCAAATTTTTTGGGATCAATTCAAAGTTACTCCGCATCAAACAAAAAATAAACAAAAATCGGTTCAGAAACCTCGGAGAAATCGGTGTACATACATAAAAAAAATATACCGGCCTAATTAAGAACCTCCTCTGGTACGTGTTTTTTTAGACTTGTTTAATAAAAAATATATAAGATACCCTAAAATAAGCTACAGTGGACTAAAAATTCTTGACGACGAACTTAATATAAGTTTGGTTTAACTTTTAAACTAGGTACAGTCGATAAAAAACAAGTATATTAATGACAATAAAATATTTTGCACATCAAAATGTGGTTAAATATGTTGTACGTAAATACTCAGTAAGATTTCATTAACATACGTACTTCACAAAAAGTAAAAGTTGCAAAGCTTGAAGTTTCTATCTTCAATTCTAGAACAACTATTTTCTTAAAAATTCTGAATTGGTGATATTAAATTAATTTTAATTAAAAACTGTTTCTTTATTTATCTGTTCGATTCTAACTATATAACAAATCAAAACATCTATAAATAAATGTGGATCCGAAATCAACCCTTGGGGAACCCTTAAAATATTGAAATCACTAAATGGTATAAAACAAAGTTGCTTTCTCTGTCCCTATGTCCCTTTGTATGCTAAAATATAAAAACTACACAACGGATTTTGATGCGGTTTTTATTACTAGATAAAGTGATTGAAGAGGAAGGTTTATATGTATGTATATTTTATACCCGTGCAAAGCAGGAGCGGGCCGATAGTTACAAAAACAAACAAATGTTGATATCGAAACTTTATTGTTTTTAATATAATTGGTGCTTTTTACTAAAATCGTAAGTGATCGAATTCATAATTCTGAAAATATGGGTCTCAGCACCGTAAAGAGCCATTAGGTAAATGAGTTGGTATCATGTTGACAAAGGCGCGGCGGATTGTCGACAATCGACGGGCAAATATTTGCTCGGGGGTTCGATCGCCCATATCACAATGACCACCCTCTGCCAACACATAGGAGCTTTAATATATTTTTTATAATTTTAGGGGGCAAGTAAGTAGACGGATTTCCTGACAGTTCAAAATATACTTTGATTGTAGGAACTTATTATGAAAATTGTACGTTGGGTGTGGTCTGCTTATTTTCATTTAAATGTCTGTCTAAAAATTAATAATCATTATAAACAAATGACGGCAGGTATAAGATAACAGAGTCTTCAACTAATATGAAACTATTATCCTTGAGTAATATTATAAATGTGTGATTTTTACCTCCAAAAAAGCTGAAGCAAGTTTAATAAAATTAGACCTTGCAAAAGGAACAATCTATTTCTATATACTCTATATCTCGTCAAGTTACATCAGTTTAATAAAATTAGACCTTGCAAAAGGAATAATCTATTTCTATATACTCTATATCTCGTCAAGTTGCACCAGGAGAGTTCTCCTGATGTAACTTGCTTATGTAACTACATAACTTTACCAAGCGTACAAAGACGCGGGCACCAGCTTGTTTAGTAACAAAAGAAATTGATTTCTTGTTACAGAGTTTTTTTCGTTAATAAGTTTACTTAAGCCAAATTAACTGTCATATCTGTTTGATGTATTTATGGTTTTTAGGTTATGACTGATAGACGTAAGTTATTAAGTAATTGACATTTAACTAAGTACTTTCTTTTCAAACTTCATAATAAAAAAATGAAATATTTTTACTTTAATTGAATAGATAGCCCTTCAAAGACTTTTTTAGATTTCCTAATTATACTCCCTTAATTTTTCTTGACATAACAGCAGGCTGGCTTTAACCTAGTATTCCCATTTTAGTTTATAGGCGCCACATATTCCTTCCCACCAGGTGATCCGTCTAAATAATAGTTATTAATTTTTTTTCCAGTTTAATGTTGATTTTCCAATTTTTTATCGGTATCGGATCTGTAATTTTTTGTACATTCGAATGAAGACTATTTGCTTTTTGAAAATAAATAGCGGTTGATCATAACATTTTATACTGTAATACCTTACCTTTTTAATTTCAGCTAGTAACGTACAAAAATTAAATCGAAGAGTGCTGGTCGATTATAGCTAACCGGTTGGCAGTCCGGTCCTAAAAAGAGTACAAGTAAATTAGCGTTTATATCGAAAAAAGCAGCGCTGGTCGTCCTATCCCCATAACACCCACGTCGGGTGAGGGGTGTAAAAACAATTTAATTCAAAACACTCATTAACAAACCCTTACCAATTACTTTCATCCCTTAGGGCGAAATCAATCAGTTGTATTGTTTTTACACAAAAACTGCGAGGTTTAAAATCACGCAAGCGTAATTACGAAGGCTCACGTCCGCGTTTTATGTGACAGAAGGGTAGGAAAAGGGGGCTGCCATTGCTATGAATTGTTTATTTTTAATCCGCACATGCGATTTGCAATCATATTCTTGTTTAAAATTACCCTTGACTAATTAAATGTTTTGAGATATTTATACACTCAAATGCACTAAGCATTTGGTTGTGTTTCAAAATAAATATTATTTATCTAATATCATAAATTACAAGTACTGTTGTCAAGTTAGTGAGATAAGATAAATGTAAATTTATTGATTTAAAAAAAACTAGTATATCAGTTTAAAATATCATTGAATAGCTTATGTATTAGTGAAAAAAAATCTGCTACCATTAATATTACTACGCCTTTTACTAGATGTTTCTCATGACGTCAATGTGTCATTTTAGCAAAGAAAATTTTTCGTAATATACAGCCCACAAATTTAATAAAAGACAACTAAACAAAGTGCTATTAATTTTTTTGTTTCAGTCGGCTGTGAAATGAGAGGCAAAGTTTTTTTAAAATTTTATATATTTTTTTAACATTATATGCTTTAATTAAATATTTCTTCACATCAGTTGTATAAGTATACCAATAATCGGGCTATTAGCATACTATTAGCATCATTAGCTAATTCGACAAAATTAAAAAACTTGTATATAGGAAGTATTACTATTTTACTTATTTTATTAACTTATGGTCCTTTGGGACCATTAACCAAGCGGGCAGCGTCACGGGCAACAGCTAGTATAGTATATTATAGTACTTCATTGTCCCGTGGGCGGAATGTAAGGCCTATTACGATGGCAGGAATAGTAAGTCAGTGGATTCCTACCCGGGCAACATAGCATTCTACCACCTGTGGTCTTGTCACTGATGACCTGTGCTTTAATCAATACTCGCCTGTGACAAGCTGCCTAGGAGAGAGGCAGACAGGTTATTGTACTGAGCGGATCTGAAAAAACACGCGAAAATATAATATAAATAATACATATTACGTGTACCTGTCAAGTAGTATATCAATAATTTACCTATTTACATTTACTAGAAATCATCCATTGGTTAAAATCCGACCATAATAAATATTAATGTCTTGTTGATAAGAACGTCATCTTCTTAAGATAACTACTTTGTTTCCTGAATAGTTAGTGCGCCATCTGTGATATTTTACCGTTATCATGTGTGTCAAATGCATGGTAGTGTGGGTTAAGTTTTATTATTATTTTAACGTACTTTATAAGCATTATTATTGAAAAGTATGTGTTCTGCACTTCTCCTACACATAAACTATAAGTTTGCCAAATTTTATGCTCCTGCGTCCGCGCAATTTTCGTAAAAAGGGGTCCAAAGTTTTGGCGTCACGTATTAATATATAGATATGAATTTAGCTTACTAAATATTAAAATAGCATCAAGTCAAGCAAATATTATAGCAATGGAAATCAGTAGAGTGATCATAAAACTGTAACTGTATGTCGTTCGATCGCTGTTTATTTCGCTTTATATTTATTATTCGCTACATATTCGCTTTTTGGCGGTAGTGTCAGCATATTACAAAACACCTTGGTTCATCATTCATCACTGATCTACCGTCGCTAGGTTGTAACCACGTAGCGAGAGGTTAACGTATAACTGTGAAACCAAGATGACAACCATTTATATCGTCACCATTCTATTACTAGTGTAGCAGCATAGCGCAATATGAGTCTCTACGTGACTTTTTCCGCCTTATTCCAAAAAAACACTCTAGTACCAGGTTTAAACCAAGACC
>NJDD01001580.1:20814-43471 GCA_002245505.1 Calephelis nemesis
TAAAAACTTTTTTCTTTTTCTACTATCAATGTAGAGTGGTAAAAAATTCGCCAAGTTCTTAAAAACTGCCAATATTTGAATGCTCCTTTCAACGAATTCTAACATTTTGCAAATGGATATGCAAAAATGGGATAAGTGATTTAACTAACTTTATCTTTGTTCTAAAAGGTAAAAGTTGTTGTAAATACTTCATAGAATGAAACACTTATAACACTTCTTTAGATGTTTCGGTGTTATTATTATTATTAATAATAAATATCCCAGGACAAGTTACACAAATTGAATGTAACCCCAAAATAAGCAAATTATTTGCTTGTGTTATGGGTTAACACCCATACTAACAATTTATTTAGAAACACTTGTACTTTCCACATTTTATTATTCTCGTTTTAACATTTTAAACGAATTGTTATAAACGAGTTGTTAATAAACTCGTTTATTAACAATTCGATGTTATATAGCCCTGATGATGCTTGTATAGCGAAACCGGTTGGATAAATCATAAAAATAAAAAATAATAAAAAATATATTGTGGAAAGTACAAGTGTTTCTAAATAAATTGCATCGAGAATGGAATTCCACCAAGCACCGACGATAAGAAGTATAGAATCTACCCATACTAACCCATGACTAACGTCAACGATACTAATACATAGAAATACTTAAATAGATACCAGAATAAATATAATTAAACACTCAGACCCGGAAATGCAGACATCTAAATATTCATCACACAAATCACCCGTCGGGAAGTTAACCCGAGCCTCGCAGTTGGTCAGTGTAGCTAGACGTGTACGCTAGCCACTCGACCAACGAGGCGGTCGATATAACAAGTAAAATTTTCAAGTATTACAACCCCATTAATTATTCCTATTTTCGACTTGAACTTTGGCCTGAACGGCGCCAGTATTGTAAGATGATTAAGTTTATGAAAGTCTGAGTTGGCAGATTTAGTAAACAATTTCACATGAAATCTGATATGAGAAGTTTCCGCTGAGTAAAAATTTCAGCCATAGTCAGTCGATACAGGTTCCCCGACAAATAATATTTATAATAAAACACGTAAACTAGCTGTCCCGGCGAACTTCGTTCCACCCGTTTAGTTAGTATGGGAAGAAATAAAGTATTGTATTTTCCATGCAATTTTCCCGGCTTTTCTCTTTATAAGAACCTTCTTCTAACAATAACTAACACAACAAAAAAATAATTAGCCACATAACACCTAACACAATTGGCAATTCATTTTTATATTATAGACTAGGTTTCTAATAAAAAATAATGTTGCCCGGGATTGGATATGTGCCCGGTTAGCGATAGGCTTGCCACCTATCACATTGTGGGACTTAATGTCTGCGGCGAACCCTGGTTGTGCCTCTGCCTATATCTTCGGGGATATGGACGTGCAAACACTTGATCCTGATGAATCCCCATTTCGCGTGATCATATCACTACGCTTGAATGGATGGACCAATTTTGCTCATTCTTTTTTGTTGTATACTTTATTGCCAAGAGAAGATTCTAATGAAGAGAAAAACCGGGAAAATTGCAAGAAAAAACTATTAATCCATACAAACTGATAGTAGTAAATGAAAAGCGGTGCGAAGGCTTTATATAGATAAAATATTCACTGTCAATTCCAACTCGGTGACTTTTTTGATACGTATATAAATTTCGCGTGTACATTATTAATTTACTACAATTTGCCTCTTGCCTCTAAAAACTGAAATAACGCTTTAAAACTAACGAGCATTTCTGCAAATTTTAACGTTAGTTTTAGTTTTAACTCAACCAGTCCTCGCTCGTGACTTGGCATTAGAAAATTCGAACCCGTTCATATTTTAGTCCCGAAATATTCGGGAAATTAAGTTTCATAAATACAGGGATTTTCGGGATCCATAGTTTTTTAAAAATGTGGATACAAATGCACGTGAAACGAAACGTTTACTTTCATTTTACGTTTTGATTTCAGAAAATTTATGACAAACATAAAAAGATGAAGACGTTTCGTCAGGGTGGTTAATTTAAAATATGAGTAAACATTGATCTCTTTAGCATTACTTTTATTGTATTTCTGAACAATTTTTAAGTAACAACATTTTTTTAAGTTCATTTTTTTTTGAGTTTATTGTAAAAAAAAACTGTAGTAAGTGTCAGTCCATTCAGTTTATCAGAGTAAGTATAACTTTGTTTAGTTTTTTAAAGATTTAACTTAAGATTTAAAAAAAAGTTGATTATGATATTTTTTAACTATCTTTTTCTAGAAAGTACAATTCGCCAATGCTATCCCGGGATTATCCCGGGATCAGCTGTAGATAATCCCGGAATTAGAAAATCGACCGGGATCGAATCCTCTACTTGGCACCCTTTTTCAAAACGTTTTCTCTTTTACCTCTGCAAGGACTCATCTCTAATTAACAACATTATTTCTTAGTTTTTAATTTTTAAAATTTTCGTCAATGTATGTATGAACTGTTAAATAGATTGTAAATATTTTGATATATTTAACATGCTCAATTCCAAATACGCACTTGTTTATCTCCCAGTCTAACAAACATCAAATTAAGATCTTTGCCCTTCAGAGCGCACTGATTAAAATTATTATTCTACCCAGATACAATATCGAATATAGGCCAATAACAAGTTAGGTTAGTTTCTGACTGTTGACAAATATTGTTAGAGTAATAAGTAATAAATATTATAATATAAGCTGTTACCGATAGGCCTGGCATGATTTTAGTTCGTCTATTATTGCATCATTGTGAGATACGTCAATTCTCTTAGGTCGTGGCTCGTGACCCTGTTATGGTATCGCCTTTCTGATTATGGTTAAGAATTTCAATACTGTCTCTCGCTGTTAGGACTACACTTGGGAACTAATTGGTTATTAATTAATTTATGCAATGGATCTAGAGAAAAAAAATTGGTACCTTCCTCCATATGATAATATATACAGTTTAGTTAGAAAGAAAAGAAAGAAAGAAAGAAAAAATATTTATTTGCGGAATATGAGTGTTACAAAGATGTTACAAAATTATTTAGGTGTTTCTACATATTCTACCAACTTTTGGTGTGCAAATATTTTAATAGTTTAATATTAATCAATTAGTTAATTTAATTATTTACTTAATAGTTACACACTGTTTATTGTATTGATTAGGTCAATGATTATTTACAGTCAACAGCTGAGCTGATTCACACTGTTTTGTGTCACAGTCGTCATAGGTGTGAATTTTTAAGCTCTTAAAGATCCACCCAGTAACCAGAACGCAGCACCAAATCGAGGTACGGTCTCCCGGAAGACAGCCCTTGTTGCTGGCGTTGTAGGGAACAGACCAATCCATTTAAATAATGATGACTCATTCAGCACTCTACTCCGCCAACAAAGTCCGGGGAAGTTATAAAAACCGCAAGATTGGCAACGTATAAATCATTCAAAAAAAAAAGTTTAGAGATGTAATTTGTTGATGTTGAGTAAGATGTTTTTAGAAGACATGTAAATACTGAATTACACAAGGAAACTTTGTACACTATTCGAATCACCAGTTAAGTATGTCCATATTACGTTAAATGATCAGTTAGCTTCTTCTTTTTATTGTATCATTTAAAAACTGTCCCGACGAAATTCGTTTTTTTAGCACCAAAGAAAAAAGCACCAAATGTATTTCGTATTTTCTCACCTTCTAAACCTTTCCTGAACTTCCACGAATATTTTAAAATCAAAATTAACCGACTTCGTTCAGGCGCCTTTATATTTTAGTTTTATTAATTTATTTATTTTTAATATTACGGTACGTGAAGAAATTGGATCATCTATATCAGGGGTGGGCAAACTACGGCCCGCGGTTCCGGCCCGTGAGAGATTTTAATCCGGCCCGCCGAGGGTTTTTTTTAGAAAAAATATGAACTTCATTCAAAAAAAAATAGTCGAAATGTTAAAAGACTATTGAAATTTGAACGATTAAGATACTGAATCGAAACTTCAAACATATATATTGCGTATTTCTTATGTTAAGGCTTAATAAATAGATTTTATTTTGATAAAGGATTATAAAATTAAAAAAAATGCTTTATGTTATCTTTATACCACGTTTTATAATTGTAATATTTACTGCTATTTTTAGGTGTTTTAATTAACCGGCCCGCCTCAAGATTAATTTTAATTTACTGGCCCGCCACTAGATTTTTTTTAATTTACTGGCCCGCGGTCAAAAGAATTTGGCCACCCCTGATCTATATAATATATAGATATATACTTTTTATAAACGTTTTCATGCCACATTAAAAATAACGTATTATAATATAGTAAATAAGTAAAGCAATAAAAAGTATTACCAGGTCGATAAACCGTCTTGTTATTCAACATTCTTACTTGGTAGATGTTATTGTTAATAACAAAAAACATAAAGATAAATATAAAATAACTTTATTGTAACTTGACGTCAATACCAGCCTCTTGGAAATGGGTGTAGATACCTACATTTGTAATAAACAGATTATATCAAATAACATCACCAAGTTTTCACAATTCATTCATTGATTTCACATGTTGGTCCAGGCTCCTTTGCAGAATAGCCCATCTGCAGAAGGGCGATCATAGGCTTACCGTCACTAGCACCGTGACATCTGACTAGGTGGTAGAGTTTCGAAGCGACTTGCCCAGTTTGTACCACCGCCTTCCTGCCGCCATAACGTCATGACGTGTTCCGGTTTGGAGCCGGTAAACTTTATTTTGCTCGAGGTCTAAATCCCGGCCTCAGGTTGGCAACGCACCATTACCACCTTTGGTGTTTCTAGGCGACGTGAATTTCTTACCATCAGGAAATCCGTCTGCTTGTTTGCCTTCCAATATCATAAAAAAAACAAAAACGGTTTAGTGGTTTTGGCATGAAAACGAAACATACGGTTTCTGTTTCAATAATGTATTCATAATAGTAGGAATACATTATTGTCTCTACATTTCTATATGCACTTCGGCAATTCCTGTGAAATTCAACTGTATCCAAAGTTATACGTAAAAACAAAAAAAAATAAGTATATGTAGAAACGTCTAACAAAAGATATTTAGAAATACACATCGTTTCTGTGGTCTAACTGTTCATCGCCGGACATTACTTCTTGAGGTCCTGGGTTCGTTCCATGAGTCGGGCAACAAAACATAGAAATAGAAAATGTGTAATTTCAATTTTCGAACAAAAGTAATGTTGCCATTTGCCGTGGATTTGATATATGCCTGGTTGGCTATAGGCTTGCCACGTGGCAGCGTGGCGGCTAGTCGTGGGTGTCCTGGTTGTGTCTCTGCTTATCTCTTATGATATGAGCGTGAAGACATTTTTTAAAAACACACATTTAGAACAGAAAAGATTAGAAAGTTTTCAAAAAATCATTCAGCCAAAATAATACCAACAATGGTAACTTCACATTAAACGGACGGGATCCTCCAGGGGTAGAGTGGCATGAACGGTCACTTTAAAATTAAAATAATAAGATAAGAAAGAAAGTTCAGGAGAAAGAAAGTTTTTTTATTATGTTCCGACTCAACATCAAGCCCATTTTCATCCTCTATATCATTGCTGCACAGAAGTCGCAGCCGTTTTGCAGTGGCAGACTACCGAGAAAATTAAAATCATTTTCTCGACATTTTATTTATTTTTCAGGATTTTTTTATACAAGAGGAGGCAAACGAGCAAGTGGGTCACCTGATGGAAAGTGATCACCGCCGCCCACGGACATCCGCTACACCAGGAGTATCATAGATACGTTGCCGACCTTTAAGGAATGAGTACGCTCTTTTCTTGAAGGTTCCTAAGTCATCATTGTTTGGCAAAACCGCCCTCGGTTACTGATTCCACAAAGGTGTTTTGCGAGGTAAACAATGTCTTCGGAATCGCACAGTTGTAGATCGCCACGCATCAAGATGATGGGCATGATACTTTAAACTCTGACGCGATTCATGCGATGTCCAAAGGTGGAAATCAGCAGCTGAAATTAAACCAAGCAACTCCTCAGAACATTCCTCATGATAGATGCGGGAGTAGATGCGGTGCCAAGAAATCAAGCCGATTGATAATAGCCCGGTCATTAACAATTCGAATTGATCTACGTTGAATGCGGTCAAACGGAAGGAACTGGTACTTGGAGCCCCTGCCCAGAGTTGAGAACAGTACTCCATATGAGGCCAAATTTGCGCTTTGTATAGTTGCAAACGATGGGTCGGCATGAAATATTGTCTCGCTTTACTGAGCACACCAAGTTTTTTAGAGTCTGTTTTAGCCTTCTCCTCCAGATGACCAGTAAATTGAACATCACTCGAAATGTCAACGACAAGTATACCAATGCAGGCTATGGCAGTTAGGGAAACGCTCTCAAATCGAGGAGATGAGATGAAGGGAATCTTGTTAGCGGAAAACGTGCAAACTTGTGTCTAGCTAGGGTTAAATTGTACCAGATTTTGCTGGCCCCAAAACGAAATTTCAGACAGGAGATAGTTAATTTTAGACACAAGTTGGTTCCAGCTCTCAGTGACATATTCCCGAGATATATTATGCCGGTATAAGGATTCCCCAGTGGTGTCGTCTGCATAGCAATGAGTGTTACTAATTTGCAACATGTCATTGTTATGCAGAAGAAACATAGTAGGAGAAATCACACAGCCTTGGGAAACACCAGCATTGACAAGCTTGGACTCCGAGCACATGCCGTCGACAACGACCTTGACGCTACGCTCCGTCAAAAAACTAGTGACCCATTTGCATAATTTCTCAGGAAGACCGTAAGAAGGAAGCTTCGATAGAAGCGCCTTGTGGCACACCCAATCAAAGGCTTTCGCTATGTAAAATTGACAGCCAATGCTTCTCCCTTGCTTTCGACTGCTTGCGCCCATCGGTGTGTTAAGTAAACTAAAAGATCACCAGCCGAACTTTACTTCTGGCGCGGTGTCTGGCATAGACACCGCGGGATGATCGGTGGCATGTTTTCATGGTCATCTAAAGTCAAGTTAGAAGCAAAAAGGGAACCTTCTAAAACGAATACATTTAAAAAATAGTTTACTGAGCACAACCATTCTGTAAGGAGCTGACCACGCGTTGGGTAGGTTGGTAGACTACAGTTACAAAAGCCTAACGCTTTTAATTTAGATAAGAATTTATAAAAACACCTTCACTAATAATGCATTATTTTAAAACAAATTTGTTAACATAAAATAGGTATAGTGAAATAACCTTAAAAGATGAAATATGCTGTTGCGGACTTTTTTAGACCTTTTAAAGGGGAACAATCGAACAATATTTTTGCAATACTTTAACTGTTTAAGCAGCTTAAGAAACGAAAGCTCTCAATAAGAAAAACATCCTCCGATTTTGAAACATGGTGCTCTACTTCTATTGTTCTTTGCGTAATGACATAGAGATTATAGACTTCCTCTATAAATGGGCTATCTAACACTAAGAATTTTTCAAATCGGATCAGTAGTTCCTGAGATTAGTGCGTTCAAGCAAGCAAATAAACAAACAAACTATCCAGTTTTCTAATGTTAGAGAGTAAGTATAGATATAGACGAGGTGAAATCATGTACCTATCAATTTATATTTTAAATTACAATAGGTATATTCTTAAGTATAAAATAAATAAATATCCCTTGACAAATTACTCCTATTGACTTAACCCTAAAGTAAGCACATTACATGCATGTGTTATCATATCATCGTCATCATCATCAGCCAGAGAATGTCCACTGCCGGACATAGGGCTAACACATATAGGCATGTGTTATAGAAATGCTAAAAATTTATTCTAGTATTATTCTGGAAAAATAGACATTTTAATGTACCTCATCAAATGCCTGCTACCATTTTTCCCCTTGTTGGTCCGGGCTCCTTTGCAGAATAGATCACCTGCCTTCCTGCCAGGCAGCTCGTAAAAGGCGAGCATAGGCCTACCGTCACTAACACCGAGACATCTGACTAGGTGGTAGAGTTTCGCAGCTACTCCTCGCTTGGATTGGTACCACCGCCTTACCTATTCCTACTGCCATCTCAGAGCACTCTATCACCAGAGGTCTGTTGATAGTTTATGTTATTCAAATGATCAGAAGAAGTAAGAAATCAAACACTTCAGTTTACTTCAACAGAAACTAAGGATCTTTTGAAATATTATTTAAAAAATAAAAAATCTAACATCCTGAAAATATAAAAATTTTGTCATGCCTAGCCACCAAACTGAAAAATATCAAGTAAAACTGTACAGGCAACAGAAACCTGAAGACTTGAAAATATGACAGCTGCCTTTACTAACTTATTAATAACCTATTAATATTATTTACTCATTAACCCCGAGTTTCTAAGATACCAATCAATTTTAATCTACGATTTATATCTTTATATCATTTTTTTAACATGAGTTTAGTTAAGACTTCTAAATCCAACAGAACCAAACAGCTGTTTGCATCTAAACGTGATTGTGTGGTAGTTTTTTGTTAGACAGTTCCTAAGCAGTGTTTAACACTTATTTAACTTTTTTGTGTCAGGAATAGAAAGTTGGGTAGCCTATTCAGACTTATAACATAAAGCATATCAGTTAAACTCGTCGTCGTAGTGGCCAGTCTAATATATTATGGTTACTATCAGAAAAACTTAGCAAGCTAACACAAAACCTGGCAGTTTATCCTAGCCATGACAGTGTTAATATAGGTCAATTGCGAACATAAAGTTTGTGTAGTATAATGTAAAAAGTGTGTTAAATTCCCAGACGGGCAACTTGGGGACTGTCCAATGAATCCCTTACATCGTATTGACCGTAATAAATTGAAACAGCCAGCCAGCAGATATATGTATAGTGGTTACATAAAGACAGATAATAAGTAGACAGATAAGACATAAACATCTTGAAATGTTTAAATAAGTGATACTCTTTAAATCACCAAAATATATAAATGCTCATATATTACACATATATAAGAGATTTACTTTAGAGCGCAATATTTCATAGTAATCATGGAACGGGGGAGTGCGGCGATTGGCTCTTCTGGCTGACTAAGTATGGGGCCTTAAGCAGCTCAACTTAAGTAACTTGCGGGTGGGAACTTTAGGTAGGGTTGTCACATGTGAAGAACGTGACAATTTATATTGTTTCCCGCGCTCTTCCTATATTCGTGTTCTGGTCGCGGAGGTGTGTGGTGGGAATGTCAGATAGGCTTGTCACATTCTGTGCCGTTTGCAGGATTATTTGCCACAACAGTTACACTGCTTACGCGGAATTAGCAAAACAAAGGCTTATTTTACATCTGTAACAATGGATTTCCGCAAAGTAACGCCTGATTCAATAAAATAAGTAACTTAACTGATCAATCATATAAAGCAACTTAACTTTATGTTATAAAAACTTAAGTCTAACCAGTCAGAATATACATATTAAAAGTCCCAAGAGTCCCATTTAATTGGTATTGTAATTTACAAATAAAGCTATTTTAAAAAACTTACACCTTTGCTTTTAAAAAATTAAAACACGTATTTGTGAATATTGTGTGTAAACCAAAAACTTAAGATATTTCGCTACATTTAAAAATAAAGAGAAAGAAACTTTTAAGTCTATTTTTTAATACAATTATAGAAAACTGAAACAATGAACCATGTGGGTAAATTGTCAATCAAATATAACCGTATTAAACTAAATCAACCATCATCACGTTTATTTTCAAACTTTATATGGGCCTACGGAATTTATTTGCATAGTAGTTTTATTTGTTTTACTCTAACCTCTACATAACAGCTGATTGTTATTTATTTATAATATTTAGCAATTGACTTACCCGAAAATAAATGTCCCACAACTTAACACAAACACAAATTATTATAATTTATTTAAATTTTAATGCAGTGCAGTAGAGTGACAAGTATCAACTTTGAAGAATTAATTGAACATCGGATTGAATTTGAATTGAAAGAAGTATGCGCTTGCGACTAGCAAACAACAAGAGTAAGGGAAAAAGATATATTATACAACGACCTACATACTTTGATCGTTCCTTTTCGTGAATGAATTCTGTAACAACAATAAAGAGGAAAGATTTTATTGTTTCTTTGTATTGAATAGCTCCGAAATTACCAGTAATTGAAATCTCGGACTTACTTATTAAAATAACTGTTTTTTGATTCATGTATATGAATGTATCTACTGTACACATAGCAAAATAAAAAATTTCACCGTTTTTGTCTGTCTGTTTCTTCTGTTTAATCTCTGAAACGGTAGAATCAATTCTGAAGCTAATTTCACTGGCAAATAGCTGATATTATAGGTAATTCCTAGGCTATTGTCATTTTAGAAAAAAATCTAAAAATGTGAAAAAAAAATTTTTGTCACTTTCACAAGAGCTCGAGTATAATAAATTAGTAACAGCGATCTAGCTACCAAAAAATTTTAATAGCGGATATCATGTATTCGTATTTTATAAATTAGAAACGTTACTAAAAACTAAAAAGAGTAATACTCACTAAATTACCGAATTAAACCGTCACTCACATTTTTTCTAGTGTAATCGGATACACGTTAAGTAACAATTAACTTTATATGATGAAATCAAGTAGTCATAGAGGCCATTTTAAAGGCATTGGAATGGTATTACATAATATGATTAAGCGCAGTAAAACTGCAAAAACCGACTTCAACTACCTATTTCATTACGTTAGGCCTATATGCTAAACTCTCGATCAATGATGCAGTCAAATAAATTCAGTTGCTTCTCCTGCCCGGCTAAGTTTGGAAACGGTAGTAGTACGAGGCAGATAGATTCTGATTGCCAAAGAGTTTGTTTTGACGTTTCATCTCCTAACTGGCTAGACATAGGGCGTGTTCGGCCGAAGTAAGTACTTACAAAATTTTGTAAGTCACTTACTATGCTTACAAAATTTTCGGCCGGGACACAAAATAAGTGCTAACGCAGTAAGTATGGCTTAATATACGACGCCATTTTGCTTATTGTTTATGTACGGGATATGACATAAACCGGTATTTTGTGTTATGTCAAGCCAGTAAGTCTGTCCTCGCCGAAAAGTGCTACAGTCAGCTTGTAAGACTTTAATTTTTTTATGCTTACTGGCTTACTAAGTTTAGTAAGTACTTAATTCGGCCGAACACGCCCATAGAAACGGTGGTTGTTTAAGGCGGATAGGGTTGAATTTATTTACGTTTTAAAATTGTTTATGATTAATCATTTAAATTATAATGATTAAAAAAGAAAATATATAACATATGTAAATGCTTAATTCAATAATGTTTTTTTTTTATAAATTATTAAAATATTTGCACACCACAGTGTGCTAGAGTTTTTTGGAATGCTTAAATAGTTTTGTAATATTTTTTAATTCACATATTCTGCAAATAAAAAAAAAATTAATTTCAAAATGGAATACGATAGTCGCAAGCACGTATACTGTAATAGTTGTGGTCCATGCAAGAAGTCATAGAAATCTACTATCGAGTCAAAGCCACGGCACCAGTAGTAAATAAACCTACCCGAAATTCGAACGAGCAACATGATAGGAGACCAGTTGACAAACTCTTACAATCTTCATAGGAGCGTTTAATACGGAGTAAGGCCCGAAATTTCTGACAGATGCAAACGAATGTTTTCTTCACCCTTGGACATAATATAGGCGGATGATACAATTTTGATAATAATAACTAATTTTAAGATATATGCTAGTTAGCTATTGCTGTAACACCATACGGGGTTAAATCGCAAACAATCGGAATATTATCAGGATATTCAAGTATCAAAACTAACTAGTCCGGTATAAAAGCTTGTTATCAGCTATTGACAGCTATCAAGTGGGTATGTCGTAGCGCTAGCGCATGGTGATCTTATTTTCAAACCACATTTTTAATCTTTATAAAGGCGCTGAATTAACATATAACTCCAGCAGATTCATCAAGCAATCGGTGTCAGCAACTTGTTCTCGACTATTTTGTATTTCAATCATCAAAAATGTCTCTTCCAAAAGAAGGTATGTCTAACTCAAGTTCTGCTTCATTCATAACCTACTAAATTTAAAAAGCATGCGTCTTTTAACAGAATTCAATTACTACGATGTTCACTTGATTAGTAGGGTTCTCATATTGACTTGACGGTGTTTTTTATAACAGTAATTCTGATGTTGTGGTTACGGAATTGTTTGCTTACGACCTTGAATTCAATTCGGAGTTTACAATAGTCTAATGCGTATGCCGGTTTTGTATTACCTTGAGACCAGACGAATAGTAAACAATTAAACATTTAATAAAGTAATGTTCAGTAAAAAAATAAACATTCGTATAAACTAAGTAGCAGGCACAGTAGCAGGGTTAAGTCTTGAGTCTCGATATCGACAAAATCCGCGAGCGAAATTGAGATCGATCTAATATTTAGGTAGGTATGTGACCAATTTCGGATAAATGTTGTCTATTTTACAAAATTTTCTTCAAAATTTTCAATGAAAATCCCTATTTTTTTACAGCCGTTTTATAATAAAAATACCTGTAGTAATTTAGAACTGCTTCAAATGGATTTAATAAATAATCTACTGTATTAATTTACTATCAGTATGAACTGTACTTAAATGTTATTTAATATATTTTTTCCCCTAAATTATTAATTCTTTGTTATCAAAATACCTAGGTACGCTTTTATGGCTAAACTATTGTATCGATTTTTATAAAATGTGATTTGCCTATACCTACCTAAATAAAAACTCAAATTCAAACATTGATTACTTTAAAAATCGACCCCCAAAAGACTTAAATGAAGGGTAAAAATTGTAAAATATTTAATACTACGCTGACGAAATCTCGGATTTAATTAGGATTTAATCTCGGATTTCTAACATAAGTACCTACCTACAACTGTTTGAATGAGATTTGTTGTTCTATGTTTGATAAAGAATAAATGAGAGGTTGCCAGCTTTCAAAGGCACTCTGCAGAACCTAATTGCATTTTTTTATAAAAAAAATCCTTGCTGCTTTAGTACACGATTATGAGGAAACTGGACATTTACTCCACTAAGTGCTAACTTTCTAAAAAACAAAGATATACCTAGCAGTGTAATATGGGTTACCTACTTCGAAAACCGTAACTTCGAATTTTGTTTCTTCGAAAACCTTTCAACGGTATTTTGTTGCTGCGATGTTTCGTTACATCGAAAAACTCAACGCGAACGATTTTACTGGGAAGACTTGTTAAATCCACATCTTGATACTGCGATGTTAAATCACTGCGAAAACTAAATAGGTTCATAGATGTCCTTTTTCACAAGTAATTTCAGCCAACATTTTAGCCAAGATGGAAAAAAACTTTTTTTATTTAATTACCTGGTTTTCTAATTAAGTTACGACTTTGTACCTTAAGTTTTTCGGTAATTGTAAAAAAACAAGTAAGATGTTGTTTATGAAAATGTATTTAAATTATTTATAGACCTCAAAATTTTTAACAAAGAAGCGCAAAATAACCAAAAATGAACTCAACATAATTTACAGTGGTCGAAAATAATATTTATCTACTTACACATATCTACTTACACATACGTGAGACATGGGTTTCTATGCTTTTAAATACATAAAAGTAAGAAATTAAAAAGTAAAGTTAGAAATTACGTGTGAAAAAGGACATCAATGAACTTATTTAGTTTTCGCAGTAATTTAACATCACAGTATCAAGACGTGGATTTAACAAGCCTTCGCAGTAAAATCGTTCGTGTTAGAGTTTTTCGATGTAACGAAATATCGCAGTAATAAGATATCGTTGAAAGTTTTTCGAAGAAACAAAATTTGAAGTTACGGTTTTCGCACTCAAGTAGGTAACCCGTGTATTGTTGCTATTTGTGAGTTGTGATGGACTCTGTACACAATGGCTGAGCACTTCAGCGAATGGACAAAAACTAGGTATACGTCGGTCTTCCTCTAGGTCTAGGACATGTAAACTATATATCTACATATGACAAAATACTCACAAAATCATTTGATAGAATACGAGACGTATCACAAAATAAGCCTAACATACCTACCTAGTATATAACGTAATACAGCTAAATCTTCGAAAACCTATGCGTGTAGCATCATCTGCAGAGTTAAGTCGACTTCTTAGTTTTTACACTCGACAGATTTGTAATGTCGCATAAGAATCAGTAACCAGCAGCAAGCATTTGCATAAACATATACTTGCATCAGAAAACCACAACTGTTGAAAAAAGATTGTGTATTACCCTTGCATTCTTATTATGTATCCTTAAAAGCCTATTTAGAATTTCTACAAGTGTCTAGAAACAGACTGCCTATTCATCAAATATGATTTCTCAATTGTTGGTAAATAACAATTTAACTCTTGTATTTACAGTTGGTGGATACAAACTTGGCAAACTCATAATTGAAGGCAAAACCAAGCAAGTGTTCGATCTGCCAGAGGTGCCTGGACAATGTTTGCTCCTCAATAAAGACAGAATCACAGCCGGAGATGGCGTCAAGGCACATGACATGGAAGGCAAAGCTGAAATCTCGAATCAGACAAATGCTAAAGTATTCGAAATCCTTAAGGCCGCTGGTAAATTATGCTTTGAATTTTTTTTAAAATAGAAATGCAAACGAGCAGGTGTAATCCTGACGACAAAAAAAAGTTACATTTTCAAACATCTAAAACGGTACTGTAGTAATAGTGCGTTGCCAACCTGAATCCGGGATCTTAGGCCTCGAGGAAAAGTAAGTTTACCGGCTGCCGGCTGCCGGCGAGACGCTACGAAACTCGGCCACCTAGTCAGATATCACGGTGTTAGTGACAGTAAGCCAATACGCGCCTTTTACGAGCTGCCTAGCAGAACGGCAGATGGTCTTTTCTGCACAAGAGCCCGGACAAACACGGGGTTTTGCGCTGATGTCTAAAACTAACAGTTTTTTGGACCAAACTTTTCTAACGGTGAGTTGTAAACGGCGAATAAAGATTCAATAGGTATGCCCTTGAATTTAGCATTCAGAACTCTTGAAAACCATCTTTTTCTTATCGGGATGAGTTTAAAATCGTCTGTATTATAAATATTTCACTAAAAACTTACTCTACTCACCATGAGAATCATGGTAACTATTGAAATACAAACGAAGATGTGGAACATTCTGGTGTCCGTGAATTTAACCCACTGCATATAAAAGATCAGATCAGATTAGTTTACTTGGTTCAGCGGGTCCTCGCGATTAAAGCCTCTAGTCAGTAGAATATTTAGTCGTCTCTCTTAATTCTTATGCGATGATTGTCTCGTTACCGGTTTGTAAAATAAATAAATAAAATTGAAAAATAATAATTCTGGACAAACTACACAAATTGAAACTAACTTTAACTTAGCAAAAATATTGCTACTTATAAGCTTCTGTACTAACTTGTGTAATACCAGAGATTTTTTTTCTAAATGGCTAATTTGTTGTTAACCGCGAGGTTTTTACAACTTCACCGGGCTATGTACCAGAGATTAGTAAATACTGATACACGGAAATACATAAATAGATGCCGGTATAAGTTTATTAAACACCCAGACTCAAGAATACAGACACAATAGTTTCTGAAACAAACACCTAATGCCTTTATTCGTCAGGAATCTAATTTAGCCTGGCGGATGGTCGGTCTCGACTAACGAGACGGTCAAATTTATTTGTGAACTTTGAGCTTAGCTACTCCTTACATTTTACAAAGTAAAGATTTATAAAAGTATTCTTAGATGTTTGATAGAAACCTAATTACTACTGCCGCCATGATTAGGTACTGTATCATGTTCCGGTCCGGAGAGTAGGTAGGTAGGGTAGTAGGGTCTACCAAAAGACGGCCGCGCGCCTACAACATCTACACACCTACATCTATACACATCTACAGCTGTCTCTTGCCACCAGGAGAACCGCGTGCTCATTCGCTATCTTATCACATAAATAAAAGGCAGACTGACTACAGATGATGGTAGAGTCCTGCTACCACTTGGCTACCATTAACTTAAATTTGAATTTCTAAGAACGTCAGTATTGTTGGGTTCCGTTTTGGGTGATGTAGCAGTTAGTAGACATTTACGCAAAGGTCTTAATATCCCAGCCTTAAATCGATATTGTACCAACAATGTTAACATATAGGGGGCGACGGTGTCATAAGCTTAGTGAGGGCAGAAGGGGACTGCTGCCCCTCCTCCCCGTGAAAGAGCTTTCAATTAGAACTGCAACTGTCCGAATGACCAAAACCGAGCTATTTTTGTTAAGCGTGGCAAGAAATTTGAAAGTTTCGTTTCATATGATAAAAGCTACGAATCAAACCATATAGTCTAGACTCTAGGATGTTCTATGTCTGCCTCCTCTGTAAAGCATCTTGGCTACGCCCTTGAACGGTGTACTTCTTACTAAGAAATCTTCGTGGTATTTTGCCATTCTATAATTAAAAAAAAACATAACAACAAAATTGCGATTACTTAGGACTCATGATTAACGATGTAAATCTTCATCAGATATCTTTCTGTGATACTCTTGAGAGAACCAAATATATTCTATAATGATACCAACGGCAAATATTCTTTTCATAAATATGTTTGTTGTTGCAACAGTTGTTTTGTTGACATCTTTGACCTCCTTGCGAAAATATACGATTAGGTATCATGATTGCTTACTTATTATGAAATATATATTACGTTATACCTCTTGGTTATTATTAATTAAAAGATAAGTATGAGTATTCAATACCTCATTAGTCTGGTGATAACAGCCGTTTTTTTTTAAATGATCACGGGCTGTACCTACCAGGGCATGAGCAGAATACTCCTATTCTGTCTAGGTTAAAACGCGATTTCGTAATAAGGCAGTCTTTTTGCGTTCACTTATTGCATTGTTGAATTACCATAAAGTAATTATTAATTAGGAATTTGTACTGATTGGTCGAGAGGTTAGCGTACACGCCGCTTGTCACCAACCACCCGCAAGGCGAGGGTGCGAATCCCGACGGGACAGACATTTGTGTATTAAACATTCAGATGTCTGTATTTCTGGGTCTGGACGTTAATATAAAAAAAAGTATCTTCACGCCCATATCCCCGAAAGGGTAGGCAGAAGCATAACCAGGGCACCCACGATTAGCCGAAGACACTAGGTCCCCCAATGTGTTAGGTGGCAAGCCTATCGCCAACCGGGCACATGTCTAATCCCGGGGCAACATTTTTTTTTATTTACCACATTTTCTTTTTGTTGCCCGACACGAGCTTCGAACCCGGGACCTCATGAAGTCAAGTCCAACACTTGGATCGCTAGACCACATTAATGTAGATATTCAATTTTTTTTAAATGGGTACTGAACAAATATTTTTAAGCTTTTCTATGCAGTTATTAGTATGTATCGTTGACTGACACCCATAGGTATCACAAGCATATAATTTGCTTACATACTTTGGTTTAGTTTAAATTCAATTTGACCAGGCATAGTTTTTATTGGGAGGCAATAAATGATTATAAATGAATGAATGTCTAATATTTTTTTCAGGCATCAAAACCGCTTTCATCAAAATAGCAGCACCAAATGCATTCATTTCAAAGAAATGTGAGATGGTGCCAATAGAATGGGTGACTCGTCGTCTGGCCACTGGATCCTTCCTCAAACGTAATCCTGGTGTGCCGGAAGGATTCCGCTTCACTCCACCCAAGCAGGAAACATTCTTTAAGGACGACGCTAACCATGACCCGCAGTGGTCGGAGGAACAAATCATTTCCGCCAAATTTAACTTCAATGGACTTCTTATTGGTAAGTTTGGTCACGATAACTACCAAAAAATCTCTTAGACGTTTCGTTTTATCATTTCAAACACAACTATCTTTAAGCCCTGTCCCTAACAGAATTTTTTCAGAACATCCTTACTTTCCCCACATTCTTTTTGTAAAAACACGCCGTATCCGGAGAGAATATGTGTTTTGAAAAGATGCTACAAACATATTTTAACATACCTAGATACCAACATATTAAACAAGTCAATTACGTAATAACATTTAATTCCATATTTCTAATATTCGAAGAATACAATGTATTCGTTACAAGATATTCTATTTATTGCAAACAATTTTAAAATGTACTTATTTAAATGTAACCCTAGCTACCATTTGCAAAATTTGGTAAGCTAAATGCTACTACTGCTGCTTTTTGGATAGAAGCTACATTGTAGTAGGGAGGCTCAGGTTCGATTCCCGACGGGGGCAGGCATTTGTGTGATGAACATTTATGTCTGCATTTCCAGGTCTGGGTGTTTATTAAATATATTCTGGTATCTATTTAAGTATTTATATGTAATAGTATCGTTGACTAACACCCATAACACAAGCATATAATTTGCTTACTTTGGGGTTAGATTCAACTTAAAAAAAATAATTGTAGTAGCTTTTATCCAAAATTAATTAAACTTAAAAAGTAGTTGCTAGGTGTCGTAGAATAAGAAATGTGTGCCAATGGGCTCATTAGTATATCCTAGACCATGCGATGTGGAGAAATCAATGTAGGAAAAGAACAAGTAAGAATAACTCTGATGAGAATAATATCATCCAATATAACTACGGGAAAAAAACGCTTGATGAGCAGACGCCGCTGCCTATAAATACCAACGAAAATCGGCGCCTTAAGTGTTTATTAAATTCACCTCTTAAAAGATCTAAATTCTAACGCAATGGCAATCAAGGAATACCAACATTCACAAAGGTTGAACTTAGTCGGATTCTTAAGGTCCGTAGTCTTTTACAAAAGCACTCTGTTCTCTGTATAAGAACGAGACTTTATTAATTATGACATCTTTAAATATAATAAAGAATATCGTGAAAAAAGTAGCTTAAACATTTGGCTGTATGAATTATTCCTGTACCTTTAATGGCCACAAGACGCTGTTCATGAATTGGCGCCCAGCAGATGAAGAACGCAAGATATTGACATGCAAAAATTACATGCTTATATTATCCAGTAAGGCGAGAGGAATCTGTCGGATTCTAGACATTGTTTTTAATTTGCTTTTTAAATTTCAGGTCAAGATGAGGTAGATTACATGCGCAAAGTCACAATTCTGGTATTCGAAATCTTGGAGAAAGCTTGGGCTCTTCGGGATTGTGCGCTCATCGACATGAAAATTGAATTTGGAGTAGATACAGAAGGTAACATTTGTACTTCTTTTTAAGAAAGAAAAATTTCACCTAAGATAAGATTTAAACCGTCACCCTTTCGTCTCAAGCTGACGAACTCTGACCTTTTGAGCATTATGGCGGCACGAATAAGTAAGGTGGTAAATCCCTGTTTCGTGTCAGGTTTGCAAATGCTCGGCCGTTTGGGCATTATCGCGGCAGGATTAAGTAAGTTGGTAGATCCCTACTCGGATAAGTACTTGCACAGCATTCTACCACCACTGCCCTTGATTGTAATGACCCATTTAACCTATATTCGTATCTTACGAGCTGCCAAACAGAGAGGCAGATGGTCTATTCGACATAGGGCACCCGGGCCAACTCAGAAAAAATGTGAGGACTAGATACTTGGTGGAACAAAGGTGTAAACTACGGCCAATAGGATCTATTATGCTGGTCCATCATATTGGCAAACATTTTCGCCCATGTATACTGCAGTTACAATACGTACCTACCTATTTTTACCACATGATAACTTTACTATAGAGTTTTGGCGCCATCGAGAGAAAAGATGGTCGAAGTTTTTTCATAATTATTGAATTTCGTGTTAATATTGAGTGAAATTAGTTAATTTTGGTGGCATTTTGTACAATTTTGTTGAGTGAAAATGCACAAATGAAATAATCATGAAGGAATTAGCGTATCGTGTATTGCCTCGTTGCCGCCAAATCTTCTTACATGAGCTTGAGTAATGAAGCCGCCGCTTTACCCAAGAGCCTGACATGACTTACTGACGAGTTATGACTGATGACTAATTATAATTTATTAAAATTTATATAAAATTTGATGCAAATTTCTACTTGACGAATGGCAAAATACTAACGTGAAGGCCAAAACTTAAAAAAAAAGAAAAAAAAGAACTTTACTATACCTAATTCCTCTCCTCCTTTCCTTTATCCTTTTTACTTATCAATTTGAAGGATATAATTAGGAATTTAAACGAGGTCGTGACACTCGTCTGTTTGTATAGTTGACGGATATCACATCCTCAATTAAATGTTTATTTGGATACTAGTGATTATTTGTTTATAGATAATCTAAAGCACTATTTTGATGCATGACCAAGTGAGTTGGATATCGTCCTATCCTATTAATATTATGAATGCGAAAGTTTGTCTGTTTGTTACTCCTTCATGCAAAAACTGTTGAACCGATTTTCATTAAATTTGGTACACACATAGAGGGTGTCCTAGTGTAATCAAAGTGATTAACACATAATATGTAGGTATAATAAATAAGTATAATATACTTTTTATACCGAAATAATTTAATAATTAAAGTAATAATTGTCTCATTAAATGCCAATAAATCACATAGCTTTGTGAATAACTCTTTACATGCCTCTTTGGCATGACTGTCAATGTGTCAGATTTTTGTTTTAATTCCATTTAATTAGAAATATTTATTACCAAAGTATCGAAATCACTCGGAGATAAGATTATCACTGATTCAAACGCACAACAAAAACATATCACTGACCTATTATTACAATAGTAACCATAGTAACCAACGAAACCAAAAGCGTAGGTAGTTTTATACAAATACTAGCTGACCCAGCAAACTTCGTATCGCTTGACATTAACGCTTAGACAGTAGCGCAGTCTGTCGGATCCGATGTGAAACATTCTAAAATTAACAACTACCTATTATTAAAAAATTAATTAAAAAAAAAAACATTTTCCAGTGGACCAAATTGTGAATCTAAACCATTCTCGAATTCCCTTGAACACGCGCAAAAACTTTCATCAACATCGGTCCAGCCGTCTAGAAGGAGTTCAGTGACATACACACTCACAGAAGAATTATATATATACAAATATTGCTATTATTCTTAGCTGACTTGTGGTTTCTATAAAAAACATAAAGTCTAATTTTATGCCTATAAGGAGTAAATATTTTTTTCGCTTTTGTATATCACATGATATGTTTGTATATACAGACGGATATTTTTAAAGATTTGCATTTTTTTTTCTTTTTTGCATGATAACTGAAAGTCAAACCTTACACTCTATATATGTATAAAAACACAGACGGATATAGACATTAAAAATTATAAAAAAATCATTTTATTTTTCATCTATTCATCTCATTTCTAAAATGTTTCAAGGAATGTTTCTTAACCCTGTTTTCACTCATTTTAAATTTACTGTCTACTCAGTTTACGAGTTTAAATGCCAATAATATTGTTTTATTCTCTCTATTGCAGGAAATATCGTATTAGCGGATATCATAGATTCTGACTCTTGGAGACTTTGGCCTTCCGGTGATAAAAGATTAATGGTTGACAAGCAGGTAATATACTTGTATCTACTTAACACCATGTATATTATATTATGGTCCCTATGGTCTAGCGGTCTGGCGCGGCGTCGGTCTTCTTGATCTTCTTCTTCTTTTTATTTTTCCTGGGTTCGATCCACAAGTCGGGCAACAAAACATAATAGAAAATGAGTATTTTCAATTTTCTCATAAAAAAATAACTACTAATTTGATATGTGCCCGGTTGGCAATAGGCCTGCTACTTAACTTATTGTGGGACTTACTTTTCGGCGATATGTGGGTGCCCTGTTTGCTTTTCTGCCTACCGTTTCGGTGATATGGGCGTGAAGATACTTATTTTATATCGTGTGAAAACTATATACTTTAATTGTCTCTTACCATCTTAAAAAAAACTACGGGTTACACTCCGGGAGTGCCGGAAGAAGTGAAAACTTGAATAATTTTGCAAGAATTGCTTTAATTATCTGTATGAAATACTATCATATATGTGGTAGAATACAATATTTATTTATTGCGCTATCGTACACAAACATGACAACACGAACATTCGCATGAGCGCCCTGCGACGTCTTACGAATTTTCGATCAGGTCACGTGTCCTCACACAAGTTTAGAAGATTTTACCCATTCCGCTAAAGAAGTTTTCACTTAAAAAATTTTTGACCTTTGGTTTGTGTTAAACACTAGTGTGTCTACGTCATTTTTAAAGTTTACTAGCTGACCCAGCAAACTTCGTATCGCTTGACATTAATGCTTCGACAGTAGCGCAGTCTGTCGGATCCGATGTGAAACATTCCAAAATCAACAACAACTTATTAAAAAATTAATTAAAAAAACATTTTCCAGGAGACCAAATTGTGAATATAAACCATTCTCGACTTCCCTTGAACACGCACAAAAACTTTCATCAACATCGGTCCAGCCGTCTAGAAGGAGTTCAGTGACATACACACTAACAGAAGAATTATATACCTAGTCTTGCCATAAATATTGTAATAAAGAAAAAAAATATTTTTTTAACTGCAAATAACATATATTACTTTTACAGTGTGTTAGTTTAATACATAAATATACAACAATTAAAAATATAAAAAGCAAATTCGAAGTGGTCTCCATTGGCTGCAATACAGTCCTTTAAACGTTGAGGCCAGTTATCAATAGAAGCACGCACTCTTTCCATGGGAAAATTCTTCACTGCCAATCGT
>NJDD01001580.1:50414-97121 GCA_002245505.1 Calephelis nemesis
CTAAAAACTACCACTGAGAAGATCCGGCAAGAAACTCAGCAGCTTTCCTTTTTTTTATAGTGTGAGGAAGAATTAATCCCAAGCACTCTTATCTGATAGATATTCAGTAACGGTATAGTTAACTTTTTTATACAATTTCACTTTGACACATTTTTTAAATATATTTAATGGCAGTTCTATCATATAATCAGGAAGTTTATAGTAAAAACGTATACCTACAATGGCCTATGAAAAAATGGCTCATTTCGATACATCAAGACATTTCATGTATGGTGTACTTGTTTTACCTTTTAATATTATTAGTCTACAGTATGTCAACGTATCATGGAAAAGTTGGGTCAACAGCACAAAGATCACACTGAGCGACGAGTGGTGTGCATAAGCCAAGACTCATTCTACCGATCACTGACACCATCAGAAAGGCTCCGTGCTGAACGTGGTCAGTTTAATTTTGACCATCCTGATGCATTTGATGACAAAAAACTATTAACTGCCCTCAAAGATATCTTAGCTGGGAAGAAAGTTGAAATTCCTGAATATGATTATATTACAAATTCTATTAGGTAAGTGTAAATTTCTTGTCCTCATCTTTTATGTTTGAAACATATATCACAATGGATGCACTTTATTGTTTACAGTACTAGCATTTGCCCACATTGTAGAATTTTTTAGCTCTGTTTCTGTTAGTAAAAAAAAAAAAGTTGCTATTAGTATCTGTTAATCAAGACTTCTGTTTAGAAAGTTTGAAAAATAATTGTATATTTAATGCTGAAATTCCTGATTATCTACTTCTGCCCCCGTCATATACCTACAAATTTATTAATAATTGAAAACTGTTATTTAATTCCTGTAAAATCATATAACAATTTTGTAAAAAAGAGAATAAAGTTTTCAAAAATCCCTAAAGAAATGGCTAATTCAATTGACCTTTTAGAATATAAGTGACTGTTTTAAAATTAAAATAAACATGATATACAATTTTAATAATTAAATCATGATTTATTGTTATACAGTAGCCAGTATTACAAGGTCTAATCTAATTGAGCAATTACAATATCATAAAGAAACTATTTTTATAATTAAATTTAATATAGATGCACAGTGTAAATTTTTTATTGAATCAGGTGTTACTTTGCGGAAATCCATTGTAAAAGATGTAAAATAAGCTTTTATTTTGCTAATTCCGCTTAAGCAGTGAAACTGTTGTAACAAATAATCCTCCAAACGACTTTTTAATAGTCTAATCTAATAGTTGAAAAGTCTTCAAAAATCTCTGAAGTCTTTGATTTAAAAATATTTGAAAACATAAAAATCATAGAGATACATAAACATATTATATCAGGTATACATAAACGGACTGAGAAATTCTTACTTTTTTATTATAAAAAAGTAAGGATATGTTTATTTAGAACAAACAAACCAAACTATCCATTGCACTCACAAAAAGATGCTACAAAAATCAGGGCTTACACTGTGCCAGATGTAAAATAGGCCTTTATTTTGCTAATTCCGCGCAAGCAGTGTAACTGTTGTGGCAAATAATCCTCCAAACGACACAGTGGAGTCAATCGACTGTACTGTACAAACGACGACACGAGAGACTCTTGTGTCGTCAAATGTACGGTACAGTCGATTTCCTGAGGATGCCTCAGTGTAGAGGCGAAATGTACGTCGTTTTAAAGTATTAGACTATGAAAAAGACCTTTTCATTGCACAAGTATATTAATAAGACAGTAATTGTGGATTAAAGTATCTTCACAACAGTATCCCCTAAGGGGTAGGAATTCTTGTAATAAGAAGAGACTTAGCGTCTGTGGCAACACAATGTGAGCCAAAAGCAAGCCTATCCAATCCCAGGCAAAATTGTTTTTATATGAAATGTAAAAAGACACATTTATTTTGTTGCCCAACTAGGGTTCAAGCTCCCTCATGAAGTCAAGTCCAACAACAGATCCCTAGACCAAATAGGGACAGTAGAACTACCTACTGTTAACTTTCTGTGCCTAGCATATATTTGTTTGATTTACTATTACAATTAATAAGTGTTTTACAGTTTCAGGTGGCAAAGTCACCCAGAATTAAATTAGTTAAAATTGAAACTGTAATAGCTTTAGAAAATACATAATAATTTAACATACAATATAATATAGCAAAATATTTTGTACAGAATTTTGTATATAAATTGTTTGCATTTAATAAATATTTCTTACTTTAAAGTTTCTCAATGTAGTGTATTAAACAATGCAATATATCTGAAAGGGTTTTTAAGAAGGATGTTTTTTTTATATGCATTACAAAATATTATCACTGAAGAGACTATTACAGGCACAACTAAACTAGCTGCTAAGTACTTTTCTGAAATTTTGAAGGATTTTGTTAGTCATACCTTGGTTCTGATTGGACAAAATTTAGTGCTTTTAATTCTCTAACGGTATTAAAATATCAAACAATCAACTAATTACTCATGTTGTGAATGTAATTATGATGTCATTAAAAAACCTATTAATTTTAAACTTCCCACATATACTAGAACTTAGGTTTTTTCTATCATCCTACTGCAGTAGGATGGGACACTCATGGGGCAGATTTCATGAGAGAAAATTGCCATAATTATCCCAACATTTTGTAAATTACATATGAATTAAGAACACTGCTGCAAGTATACATGACAAAAATGTATAATAGCTTTATTGATGGGTTAATGTTTCTGGTCTATTGTTCAAGTTTATATTTGTATGTGCAGGATTTGCATTATAAATGACAGTGAAGTTATTATTACTTTAAATTTTTAATATCTAAAGAAATCCTTATAAATCCTTTTGTCATGTTGTATATTTATTTTTACAGCAATAGATCACATACTGTTTACCCGGCAGATGTAGTTCTAATAGAAGGCATCTTAGTTTTTTATTTTCCTGAGGTTCGAGATCTCTTTCACATGAAATTGTTTGTGGATACTGACTCAGACACAAGGCTGGCAAGACGAGGTAAATTTTCATTAATGTTTTACTAAAAAAAAAATCTTTGGAAAACATATAGCAATAATTAGAAACAGTTGCAATCAAGAATATAAGAAACGGCATCTCAAAAAACAGGAACCCCGAATATAATTCTACTTTCAACTCAGTGTTATGGTGGAAGTCTACCGTTTTAATTTTCGGGAAACTGTCGCTAATACAATAGAAAAACCGACTTAAATTACTTTATTTTATACTAGCTGCTCCAGGAACTTCCTTCCTTTAGTTTGAATTGTAAAATTAAAATGTGGTTATTCCTTGTTTCCTCAGAGTCGAACTAAGTAAAAAGTATCCTATGTCTATCTCCTAGTTCTAAGCTACCTCCCTACCAATTTGCAGACAAATCGGTATTATATAGTTTAACTAACACAACTTTCTTTTATGTATACAGATTTCAGACCCTCAAAATACCCTGTAAAGTCACAAATTTAACCGACATATTTTGTTTTCTTTACAGTACCTCGTGATATAATGGAACGTGGGCGTGACTTGGAACAAGTCCTTAATCAATATATGAACTTCGTCAAGCCTGCATTCGAAGAGTTTTGTTTACCTGTAAGTTATATGTACCACTTTAGGTTTTGGCCTTCACATTAGTATTTTGCCATTAGTCAAGTAGAAATTTGCATCAAATTTTATATCAATTATAATTAGTCATCAGTCATAAGTCATGTCAGGTTCTTGGGTAAAGCGGTGGCCTGTTTACTCAAGCTCATGAGATTTGGCGGCAACGAGGAAATACACGATACGCTAATTTCTTAGTGATTATTTCATTTGTGCATTTTCACTGAACCAAATTGTACAAAATGCCACCAAAATTGACTAATTTCACTCAATATCAACACGAAATTCAATAATTATGAAAAAACTTCGACCATCTTTTCTCTCGATGGCGCCAAAACTCATGCACCACTTTTATTTATAAGATTTTGTCATAATGTATACATATAGTTACATACATTCTAGTAAATAGACTAGGTGATAAGATTTGTCGCGGTTAGAGCCTCCGTCTTTCCGCCAATGTGTCATTAGTGCTTGCCATTGTCGAGTTCCGTTTAGGGTATTCAGTATACTTTGCTCAAGGGGCTTAGGATTCTGGCCTAGTTCAGGGGTTTGTCACTCCGCGTTTTAGATATATTCGGGCGGCGGTCCTCCTAGGGGGTTTATCGTGAGGGTTGACAATCGCTAGTAGGCGGTAAGCTGCATCATGAATGCAGCTGTCGATCGGCACACTGGCTTCGTTCCGGCTTTCTTAATAAAAAAATAGAAAATGTAAATTTTCAATTTGCTAACAAAATTACGAAACATCCAGGGCACCCACGACTAGCCGAAGACACTAAGTCCCACAATGTGATAGGTGGCAAGTATATCGCCAACCGGGCAAAATTTTTTTTTTATTAGAAAATTGAAAAAACCCAATTTTCTTTTTGTTGCCCGACCCGGGATTCGAACCCGGGACCTCATGCAGTCAAGTCCAACGCCGCTAGACCACAGAGGCGATAATGATACCGAGGGTAGTGTAATGATGACCTTGTTATACAATATCAGTCTCAAACAAGAATAGATTGAATTTGATTGTCAATTTGTTGTAGACATAACCTTGATCAATGATCTATAATTAATTCAATATCTGGATGACCGGGCTTTGCTCGGTATTTTTGTTTTTTATAAATTGTGTTTTTTGGAAATTATATTTAAGTACGAATTACACAATTAGTCTAACCTCAAAGCAAACAATCATTGACTTCGTTACTTAACAACGGACTTCGTTACTTAACAACGCCATCTACTGGAACTTTAATTATTGGCCAATAGATGTCAGGAAGAGTCATAATAAATTGGGACTACTCAAACGCCTCCTATTTGTTAAACACGAATAAAACACGAATATGACATTTTCTAAAAATGATTCCTAGCTAGATCGATTTATCGCCCCCGAAACCCCCTATATACTAAATTTCATGCAAAATCGTTGGAGCCGATTCCGAGATTCCAATTATATATATACAAGAATTGCTCATTTAAAGGTATAAGATACATAACACTAGTAGTACCTACCATTATTTACCAAATCTATAGTTCGTTCTTATAACACTTACATTTAAAAACAGAATACCTACTGCGCTAAGTTCTTGTACTTATTTTTGACCGCCTCGTTGGTCGAGTGGCTAGCGGACACTCCCAACTACCTCGACCAACTGGGAGGCAAGCATTTGTGTGATGAACATTTAGATGTCTGCATTTCCGGGTTTGGTTGTGTATTAAATTTATTCTGGTATCTATATAAGTATCTCTATGTATTAGTATCGTTGACTAACACCCGTAACACAGGCATATAATTTGCTTACTTTGGGGCTAGATTCAATTTGTGTGAATTATCCTGGGATATTTATTGATTACACATCTGGTTGTTTCTTGTCCCCGTATAAGTCCGGGTCCCCTTTGTAGATTCTCCCTTTCTGCCTGGCAGCTCATAACGAGCGTGCATAGGTTAAGATTAGAGGTTGGCGATGTAAAAATTAGCACCAGAAAAAGCTGTTCATGTGGACCATACAAGTGGTACTTGTACGCGCCGACAATTTTATAAACTGGTGGTAGTTTATAAACTGGTAGTAGGAGCGGAATTAATAATATATAAATAAATAAATATCTCTGGACAAGTCACACAAATTGAATCTAACCTTAAAGTAATCAAATTATATGCTTGTGTTATGGGTGTTAGTCAACGATTCTAATACATAGAAATACTTAAATAGATACCAGAATAAATTTAATAAACACCCAGACCCGGAAATGCAGACATCTAAATGTTCATCACACAAATGCTTGCCCCCGCCGAAAATCGAACCCGAGCCTCGCGATTGGTCGATGTAGTTAGGCGTGTACGCTAGCCACTCGACCAACGAGGCGGTCAAATTTGTTTGTTTGTTTGCGGAATTGTGGTCACACACTGAGAAGATCCAACGAAAGGAACTTGGTGGGCTTGTCTTTTTACAATAGTAATAGTTTGATATACTAATAGTAACATTATAAACTAGAAAAATAAATACAAATCATAATTTAATTTTAACTTAAATAAAAAGTATAAAAATTACATTACAAATCGCAGTAAGGATTGTAACGACCGTTCCCAAGACTGTTTTTAATTTTCTTAATACTCTGAGATTTTATAATAGCCTTTCTTATATAATTTAGTTTTTGTACCTTTTTAACTTTTTTAAAGGTAGATCTCTAGTTACACTGGACAGCTTATTGTAGAAACGTATACATTGACCTAAAAAGGATTTATCAATTTTATGGATACGAGTTTTGTATACTGCTATATTATTTTTATTTCTCGTCACGTCACATTTTTTGTAAACATACCCTTTTTTTTAACATTAGATTCTCATAAATATATTGAGGACTCAAAGTTGATACACTTACATTTGAGTTTTCTCTGAGGGTGTCCCTTATAGTGCTGTGTGGCAACTTTCGCGGTTAGGTATCCACCCCTTATCTATTCGTACCGTTGAAATGACAGTGTCATGTCGCGGTCCAGAGGATAAGGTAGTCGGTACACTTGCATAATATGACTAACATCCAAGCCACGGGATAGTAACGCACCCAAAATGTCTAAAGTATGTATAAGCCAAAGTGTCTCTTAGTATAAGAAGAGAAAAAAAAATACCGAACACACATTCAAGGACAAAATTCGTTTCCTAGCAAGAACAGTTATCCTGACAAGACAAGAACAAAGACCTATCGTATCGTTTACAACACAATTATCGTTAGGGAACATCCATATCACATAAATTTATGTAAAAATATATAAATGACAAAAACCATATAATTAAGTTGGTAAGATATTTGCACATCACAATATTGTGGTAGAATATGTTGGTACGAATAAATATTTTGTAACAACTTTTAAACACACATATTCCGTTTTTTTTAATAAAAATTACTTTAGGTCAATTCGAAATAAAAAAGCGGTTGTCTGTAAAGTCGGTTTACTGACGATAGTTGAACGTGACAACGTCATAAGAACGGAGGCCGATTGTGCCTCTTTGTCGCTCGTTCCTCGCTCTCGCTTGCACTTCAAGCCTTAAATGGCACGCCTCAGAGCGAGGTAACGCCGCATGAGTCATGTTTTTTGGTGCGTGCAGCCGGCTCCATTGAATTATAAGACGTTGTCACGTCAATAATATTCGAGCGGAATTTGTTTCTAATTATTAAAATATAAACTTGTAAACTTTCTGGTTCTGTGCCTAATATTTCATATATAAAAAAATTAACAAAATTAACAAGATTCGAAGATACTTTTCTAAATGTCTAATATCTATAATTTTTCGTTCCAGACCAAAAAGTTCGCCGATGTGATCATTCCCAGAGGCGCGGATAACCTGGGTAAGATTTGTCGGATTTTTTCTTACACCTATTACAGTGTTGTATTTTTATATCGGTTTCGGGTTTTTACAAGACTCTTCGGTCTTTAGTGTTCGGTACACGAAATATTTAACGGGAAACTCGTTTTAAGTGTTTCATTGTCTGCTATTTCGTAAGGTAAGTGTTAAAGGTCATAGCCACTGCAATAAGGATGATACGTAGTAGCTCACCACGAAACTTCTTGCAGCGGCTATGCTCTTAAGTAGCTGCTAATGCCGTCTCTGTTTTATGATCGTTAAGGATCATTTTCCCTTGTTGCAGTGGCTATTGACTTAATCGTGCATCATATTTGGGATATAATGTACAAGAAACGACCAATGAAGCTGGTGAATGGATGCAATGGCAACCATTTGGAAGTGGACGAGGGCAGCAACGGGAGAAGGATGTCTGGGAGCTCAGAAGACACCTTGAGCCGATAGTCCACATATGTTAAGGTTGATAATTGACTGTCCAGGTATATTTGTGATTACTACGCCAAAAAATATTTTTTGGGCTTTAAATATTAAGATGCATGTGCGTACGTTTTTTTTTTGATATTCTTAATTTTTTAACTATTACCTGTTATTAATTCATATATGTAGTATTGGTCAATGATTACAGAATATTGAATTGTGTTAGGGTAATTTGATATAATATAGTCTTTTTCTGTGTGTTGTACAAATCAATTTTGTTCTAATATAGTCTATTGTTACGAAAAAAGTCATGCCTTATAAAGCCCGAAACGCTGTTGACTTAATAGTCAGAAAACAAAATATTTAAAGGGAATTAGTTGATATGGTAGGATGAATCGACTAGTAGGGTTACTCTTGAATCTCGATTTCATGCAATTTGGAAATTGGAATCGGATTTGTCATTTTAGGTATTCTTGAACACAGTACTAGCGAATTATTACATTTGGTTACTAAAAAACGTTAAATTATTTTGACGGATTCGCTGAATTTTTTTGGACTGAATGTTAATAATTCGCATTTTGTTCAAGATTACCTAAAATGACACATACGATTCCAAATTCTAATTTGCCTGAAATCGAGATTCAAGAGTAACCCTACAGTTCTACTGTTCACTTTTAATGAGCTTCAGATAGACTATGACGTCCTTAAGTTGTGCACCACAAGAGTAATCAGATCATAGAACTTATCTCGATTTTTAAGAATTTTCTTCTTAGTCTCCTTTGTATGGTTTATAAAATCTTCGACTTCAAAGTCTTTTGATTAGTAAAAAAACAATCAATTATACATCTGTCTTGTTTTTTGTAGATTAGTTCACCTGAGTTCTAGCAGCTGGAAAGGTCAACAAAATTTAGGATTTATATGTGGATATTTATATTATTATATATTAAAGATTATTTTTTAGTAACCCTGGAACTGTCTATAGGTACTTTACCTAACCTTTTCAGATCCAGTCTATCTGTACTTTTTGTGATCGAAAGTTTCAAACTATAATGATTGATTGATATATGATTGATTTAACCAATCATTTTTTTGTACTGACAAAAGGACTTACAAATTCTACAATCTATTCTAGTTTACTGAAAACCTGAATTATACGAATCCAGTGTCCTCCTTGTGAAACTAATAAAGTTATACCTAATTTAAAGTCAAATAGGATACTAGACAATTACAAACCTACACACGGTACTGATAGTGGTTCAGGTGTTAGACTTGACTGCCTGAGGTCCCGGGTTCGAATCCCGGGTCGGGCAGCAAAAAAATTAGGTTTTCCAATTTTCTAATAAAAAAAATGTTGCTTGGGATTCTACATGTGCCCGGTTGGCGATCGGCTTGCCACCTATCATATTATGGGACTTAGGGCCTTCGGCTAGTCGTGGGTGCACTGGTTGTGTCCCTGCCTACCTCCTCGGGGATATGGGCAGGAAGATTCTTTTTTTTTTTATTTTTGTTTTTACTTGTCAAAAAATATTTTTGCATTTATTATTATTTATCAGTCTTTCATTATTTATCAAACGTGAATAAACTATGGGATACGTCTAAAATATACAATTTTATTTTATTAAAAGCTAAACTATCCAATTCCTTGCCAATATTTAATGCATTTTATTTGACATTTAAGTTTAAATTTTCGCATTTGAAATGTAAACAGAAATCGTGATTTTACTAGCTATTATCAAAATGTGTTTGTTTTGTTCAAATCTATTACTCTAGTCCAGCGGTCAGCAACCTGCGGCCCGCCGACGTTATACTTGCGGCCAGTGAATGTCTTAAAAATAAATTATAAATATCAAATAAATTCATGAACGTTCCGCTCTTGACCGTATAATATACGGCGTATAGTGTAGAATCAGCCTTAAGAACGCGCTTCTCTCCCCCATTAGATACGCGGTAGGTATATTTGGCTTCTAGGGTAAATAATTACAAGTGTGGCCCACCTTTAGTTTACTTTTGTCGCCTTGTGGCCTTTGTCTGCCAAAAGGTTGCCGACCACTGCTCTAGTCTATATTCGCACATTTTGCTTAAAGATTAAAATCTTTTATTATATTTTTCTCTAACAATATTTGATTCGAATTCACTAGTGATGTACCTGGACAATCAATTATCGACAACAATTAGAAATGTCGAAATGTCCCAATACCTCACGATTATAGCTATAATCGATGTGTGTTGTGAACGTGTTTTCATTACGTATCGATGTAATTATTTTATAGACTTATGAAACAGTGTGAAACATATTTTAGCGTCTCTACTTTTTTTTAGCATCGCATAAATTGGTCGGGTCTGTAGATCGCCAAATCGTGATGTTTTACACGGTTTTTCTACTTATTATAGCATAATCAGAGCTACAGCTAAAGATCAACAAATTTAGCTTTTAGTGTTTGATCTCTCAGTAATGCTATTATTATTCTAAATGCGAAATGTTGTATGTGTGTTTATTACTTCTTCACGCAAAAACTGCTAAACCGATTTTTATGGAATTTGGCACACACATAGAGGGTAACTTGGATTTACACATAGGATAGTGTTTATTCTGAAACAATGTTCCGGCGGGCAACGCCGCGGGCAGCAGCTAGCTAATAATAGATATTAAGTACGAAGGCTTTTTAAAAACATTATTTAATAGAATTTTATCAAGTGCCGATAACTAACTTTTATTTTTTTTATCGAAGCCTTGTCGAAAGTGTGTAATCGCCTAATGTTATTTTATGGTCTTCTTACTTGACATAATTATCATTGATTTGGCCGACTTCAGACTTGATTATGTGCATAATATAAGAATACTTTCTAAGACTACTTTTTATTATAGGTTTAGTTTAAGTTTTATTTGTAGTACAACAAACCTGATAGTTTATAACTTTATGTAATTTATTTGGGCCAGTGGTACTTGTATTATTCTTAGGTATTAGTTACTATATTTTTTATTAATATGTATGTTAAGGTAAATGTATGAAAAAGGCGAAATAATTCTTAGCCACAAAAATATATTTTATAATAATATTCAGGGTTACATATTTAAGGGTCCGTAAAAGTTTTTGTATAAGAAAGTTAATGTTAAAATGAGTGTGTCATAAATAAATTGCCAAATTAGAACTTTCAACTTCTATAAACAATAATTTAATAGTCCGTAAAAATGGTGCAGCAGTAATCATGCTGTGTCAAAAGCGAAACTCGAACTTAGTACGAGCCATGAAGTTTTCAGCCTGCGAATGTGAGTGCACTTGTCGTGAATTAGCTGAATGATATACATACGTTATATACATGCGATTTGTATTTTCAAAAAAATTTTCAAAAATATTATCGAAACTTTGGACCCCTTTTTACGAAAATTGCGCGAACGCAGGAGCATAAAATTTGGCATACTTATAGTTTATGTGTAGGAAAAGTGCACAACACTAATATTTTTCAATAATAATGCTTATAAAGTACATTAAATCAATAAATAAAATTTTACCCACACTAACATGCATTTGACACACACAAACAAATATATTGATGATAACGATAAAAGAACACAGATGGCGCACTAAATAGATTGAAAACAAAGTTGGTCTTGCGAAATGAAGATGGCGTTCTTATCAACAAGATATTAAAATTTGGATATTAAAATGGTCGAATTTCGACCAATGGGCGACCACTAGTTTTGTTTATTGTATGAATAAAAAGAGTTAAAAGTTTAGCTGGTCCGTTAAATGTAACCCTGTATGTTAAAGCAACCCATCCCTTTTCTATTTTTGAATATGGCGCCATCTGTTGCACCAACTAATAATGTTATTCATTTTAAAACTTAGTATAAATCGATTTTTTATGGTATTAGAAAACAAATCTGCTTAGATTAAAAAACATACTTGCATTAGTGTTTTATCGTCGACTATTCCAAGCCGAAACATGACAATGATGATGACTGAGGCTATGACGGCAGCTGCTTGATAGGAAAGCATTAGGCCTTTATTTTGTAACCGACTTCGGTAAACGGAGGAGGTTATATTTTCGAATCCTATGCTTATATTCATGCATATTTATTAATGTATATTAATCGATATTAAAAATTTCCTTTTTATTAAAAAGTGATATACTTCCGAGTTGGTCTAACTGCCAGAAAGTGAATAAATGTTCGTTCCTAAATAAAAAGCCACAAACTACCTTCACACATTTTGACAGACACACAAAACTAATAAATGCAGTACCTCTTGTGTCACTTATTTTATTCCTGGACAAATTAGACAAATTGAATTTAACCACAAAGTAAGCAAATTGAATAAACTTAATAAACTCCCGAGTTTGCGGTTTGGTCGGCGGCGCTATCTGTCTATCGTAAATTATATCGTAGCTTTTTAAAAATGTAATTCTTCAAATGCTGTTTAAAAAGTAAATGCGTAAGTAAATATTTGATGGAAATTAATGTTTTCAATGAATTTTTGTTTATTCCATGTAATATTTTAGCGTATTTTTATGTTTGCTTGCTTATTAACTTTATTATCGACCACATAATAAATACAACAGGATTGACTTGATTATGAGTGAAAAATTTTAAGAAAACGTTTGTTATTAAGTGGTCACGTGTTCACAAATGTTTTTCCCTCCGTTATTGGAATAACATCTTTACGAATTGTTTCAGCAATTTTTAGAACATTTTTTATGAGTTCCTCCTCTTTTCACTTATCTTTGGCTAAAATACACACATCAAAAAGTTATAGGCAACATGTTAGTGTTTTATTTTTTAAACATACTTTTAGGGTGTTTTTGACGTAAGAAAACAATAACAGGTTTTTTTACTATGCCTTCTGTTTCATACGTACTAAAAGCTAAGGTAAATACCTACCTAATTTTAGGAACTTGAAAACTTTCTTTAAGAAATCAAATTACTGAACAAAATTAATTTGCTGTAAAAGGATTGGATAATAATAATGATAAATAAAATTACAGCTCTTTATAACCCTTCTTTTTATAAGTTTGAGGTGTCTATGTATATGACCATCGTAACGTTCATTATCATGCATAAATGTGAACTCTTGGCACCGCAAGAGTTTGTGCAAATAACCCTACTGATACGAGTATTATAAATGCGAAAGTGTTTGTTTGTTACTCCTTCACGCAAAAATTGCTGCACCGTCTTTCATTAAATTTAGCACACACGTAGAGGGTGACGTATATTAACACATGGGATAGGTTTTATCCTGAAGAAATGTTCCTGTGGGACCATTCACCACGTGGGCAACGCCTCGGGAAACAGTAGTTGGACATAAATGACATGGCTTTGAACATAAAAATTCAACAAAAACGCTGAAAAATACATCAGTCATTCAGACTAATTGCCGTGACGTATAGATGGACACCTCTGCGTGACGTATAGGTTGGAGGTCGTCCTCGCAGGCCGTACTCCTGGAGTCCATTTCGCACGGTTTAGTTGCTAACAAAAACATCATTTGAGTTTGGCCTTAATCCTGTCTATCGGACAATTAACACTAACGTCTTGCAATTGCATGTAGCGGTTGCCTAGCTTTTAATTTATTGTAAACTATTCAAATTGTTTTCAAAATTGGATAGCATAGATTCTATAATTATTATAGACTAAACAACAAAGTTGAAAGCAAAGATATAGCAAAGAAACGCATTTAACGGCCGCATTCAGAGACGTCTATTAACATTTATCTTTAAGTCACAATTTTTTTTAGGAAATGTCATTAAGTCACAATTTTTTTTAGGAAATGTCAACTTAATGACTGAATAAAATATATATTTTTTTAATTTTGTGAAAAAAAAACAAGAGACAATAATTGTACTTTCTAGCAAGCAGTTAGTGAGTTGACTAGAGTAAAAAAAGTGAGATACTAAACCTACCTAACTTCAAACATAACGTAGAATACATGCCGTTGTTTAGACTTTTTTGATGTGTGTATTTTAGATGAAATCAATACAAATTTTAGAAGGTATAAGCTTAAGTATTAAGTATAAGCTTAAGTAGTATAAGCTTCTAAAAAGTTTTTTTTACATTTAAATATCTTAACTCCCAGATGAATTGTTTTCTAGCAAAAACACACAGGTATACTATATGCATCCTACAATATGTAAACTTAAGAATATGTCAGAGTAAACTTGACGAAATGTCCATATTATAGTTAGTTACAGTCACTGCCAGTATTCCGCCAACCATTTTATTTCTATAGTAAAATAGGTATTTTTACAAATAAACTTATTACGCACAGTAAATGGGAACGAAGAAGTTTCAATTGTTACTTGTTCTAGTAGGTATCACATTTTCACCCATCTTACTATAACTTGTGTGGGCTCAAAGTTTATGCGCTTAAAAAAGACAGAGATAGCATTATTAAATAAATAAGTTAAATAGAAAAGAATGACTCAGTACAACTTGTTAAACTAAATGAAAAAAATGTGATATTTCATTTTCTATTAGAAACAATGTTGACCAAGATTGGATAAATTTCCGGTGGCTAGGTTTACCACATATCACGTTATGAGATTAATCTTTGGCTTATTGTGGGAGTCCTGGTTGTACCTCTGCCTACCTCTTACGGCCAATGTTAATAATATTTCTCTAAAGATGGATTTCAAGCAATCTAGATATCTGCTTATCCGCCGGCCTATCCTATACCTAATTGCCATATTCATCCTATCCACATCACATTATGAGATTAATCTTTGATCTTTGATTAATCTTTGATATCACATTATGAGATTAATCTTTGGCTTATTGTAGGAGTCCTGGTTGTACCTCTGCCTACCTCTTACAGCCAATGTTAATAATATTTCTATAAAGATGGATTTCAAGCAATCTAGATATCTGCTTATCCGCCGGCCTATCCTATACCTAATTGCCATATTCATCCTATCCACAGATATGTTATTGGCAAGCGATATCATAAAAATGGATCAAAATATCAATCTTGGACAGCAAGTTTTGGATTAGGATTGATTATTAATATTGGCCGTTAGTGGATACCGACTTAACGATAATTACTTCAACAATATTAATACACTTAAAGTATTTGCAAAGCCCTTCGTAATGAAAAAGTAGTCGGTTCTTCTAAATATATTATGTATTTATTACTTATATTCTAAAGTTTTTCATATTTAGTATTTTATATAAAACAGTCGTACTCAAGGCAGATTTAGACTATCGAAACACAAATTAAATGTCTTTGAAAAGTATTATTTTCTATCATTTGATCTGTTTTTTATTTACGGTGTGGATAAATAATTTTGTTAAGAAATAAATTTTTAATGTTATTTAAAATAATTACAAATGTAATGTTTAATTACGAATTAATAAATTTGAGTTAAGATTTATAAATAAATTTGTAAACAGCGTTTTAGGGTGCCTGTTGCAATGACAAGCTTTAATATCTGAGGTGTATGAAACCACTTTTTGTTCCACTTTTTTGTTTGAAACCACATGTTTTTATTGCATCACAATAAATTTAATGTCCGCGTCTAAAATTACAATAATCGCTTCGAAAATGTCATCTCACTTTGATTTAATAATGTCACCAATACAGCTATTGTTCAACTATTGTATAGACCGTTTGACGTCATCTACATTTTTCTAACTTTGCCCATTATTAATTTACATTAAGTATTTTATTAAAGTAGATTAAAATATTCAAAACGCTTACTTGGCTAAGTAATGAAAAATCGCTGTGCGAAGTACGACATTTGCTATGCATTTCTTACGTCAAGCCATCCAATTCATGAACTTAGTACTAATGTTGAACAAATATTGTTCATGAATTGGATGTTTTCACGTAAGTGACGCATAGTAAAATGTCGTACTTCGCACAGCGTTTTTTCATTACTTCGCCAAGTAAGCTTCTTGAATACGGGTGTAAGTCCTTAAACTACTTATATATCTATATTGACTCCATACAGTTTGGTTTGAAATATGATCTACTAACCTATCCCAGTTATTTTTATGCATATCCTCTATGTAAAGATACATTAAAATTATCAATTTATGATGTAATAACATGTTAAATTGACACCCAACTTTGAGCTCGTTTAATTGTGTAAATATTACTTATGTACAGAATACACACTGTTACAAAAGGCAAGAAAATTTTTAATGTTTTGATAGAACAGTAAACTCGATGTGACGTCATATGGTTGTCTAACTTGTTTTTTTACTTTGGAGAATCATACTAATTTCCTATTTTACCCCTTATGGAATTTCCTCCTTGCTCTGTATGTACTTATTAAAAGGTAGAATTGATTTCTTAACAGCTCAACTATTAGAGCAAAAACGAAAATTGGAGGTTCAATTCTAATCTGAGGTTTTTTTTTCTGAAGAAGTTGTGTAATTTTTCCCAAGCATGGGAAAACTGCTAAAATAAGAATATGTTACATAAAAGGATAGATATTTTAATAATATTAAGCTTAAAGTTATTCAATTTATGTGTGTATCAAAGCACAAAAATAAGGCATTTCAAGTCGTTTTTTCTATTAAATACTTCTTATTTCAATTATTAGATTGTTAAGTGATTTTTTCCTGTATTGTTTAGTTTTTTTTTATGTAAACTGCTACCTACTTAAGTTTTAGTGCCACTAATTATTTTAAGTTAAAAATAACTGTTTCAAAAAGAATTTAGGAAGTTTTTTTAATTTTTTTGGTAGCGGTGTTATATATTTTTTAATGTATTTTGTATTCTCTAACTTGGCCCAAATAAGTAAATGATAGTCTTAAAATGTTAACATTTCCAAAGTTAATTTGCATTCATGTTGCAATTAATGAAGTTGATCTTCTTATGATGTTTTTTTTGTTATCCTGCAATTAAAACAAATTATTACTGCGTTTTAACATTCTTAATGCTTTTAACATTTTTTTGTGTGAGCACAAAATAAGTGCATTAATATATTTTATAATATGTTATTCAAATATAGCAAATACAAACAAGTATATAAAATAATGTATCTCGTCTTGAACAGCTACGATCTACGTTATATATCTTATAATATACATTACATAATACATACACCTACTTTAAAACTCTTAATCTTTGTATAATGATTTGTAATAGAGAAGAGTTGTAGAAGTAAGGTGTTAAAACTTTATTGCTGAAATATTCACTGAATGATTATTGTATGTATGGGGATCTAGCATTTTTTCTTTTATGGCTTTTACAATAACCGTGCGTAGTTTGATTTCGCCACTAGCAGTAGTTGGTAAAACACAGAAATGACAGATAACCCACTGAGTGATCAGTGAATCGTTTTGATGTCATTGTTATAAAAAAATGGTATATAAAGTAATAAAATATTAAACAGTGAAATCTATAATATAAAAATGAATCGCTAAACGTGTTGGTAAGCGCATAACTTCCGAACGACTGGACCGATTTGTCTTATTTTTTTCTGTTGTGTTAGTTATTATCAGGACAACGTTTTTATGAAGAGAAAAACCGGGAAAGTTGCAGGGAAAATGGGAAAAATATTTATTAATTATTTCCCATACTGAACAGGTGACACGAAGTTCGCCGGGACAGCTAGTATGAAATAAAATTTGGATAAATCACACGAATAAATTTAACCTCAAAGTAGACGAATTATATACGTGTATTTAGTGTTAGTCAGCGATAATCCTATTAATATTTTAAATGCGCAAGATTGTCTGTTTGTTACTCCTTCACGTAAAAACTGCGAAACCGATTTTCATGAAATTTGATACACACAAAATAGGTAACTTGGATTAACACACAGGATAGTTTTTATTCCGGAAAATGTTACTGTGGGACCACGCGTGTAACGCCGCTGGCAACAGCTAGTAGTAATATATAGAAATAAATTCATTTGTAATTAAATAATTTTGCGAACATCTACAAATATTGTCGAAAGTTTTTAATAATGACTAAACATAAACGCTGTCCCCTCGAATTTCACAGGCATATATTTTCTTGTAAGAGAGGTTAAACTTTCGAAAGGGGCTTTTTTTTACTTGATGGACCTCCGTTTTAAGTTTTGACAAGTTCCTCTGCTTAAAATCTCATAGAACTTTAGTTAAAAGTTTTCACAACTGTACGTAAATTTATGTATACATTTTGCTACTGATCTTACATATACTTATAAACTATGTAAACACGTTTATAGCTTTAAATACCTTAATAAGTATTTGCTATGTTTGAATTTGACTGATTACTCGTGTATACTGTACAAATCCTGTACTATTGTAACTTTATTATACTTATCCGAATATTGTTGGTAGATGTACCTTAAATATTTTTTAATAAAGCATTGGCAAATGTAGCGGTGTACTGTTTTATTTCTTCTCACATATCTATGATACTTTTACCTGTTCGGGAAGTATAAATGTAAAATGCAAAAAATACAAAATACCAACATTTTAGTAGTAGGTAGGTAATATCGGTTGACGTAATCTTACTCTTATTTAAGTAAAAAAAACTATAAATATGTGGGTTTTGTTTGAATGTTTCGTGTAGATAAACTCAATTCTCAAGTTCGGGTATTTAAATATTGGCTGAATGAAAAATTACGTCTTTTCCTTCATAAAATGTTAATTTCTATTCACCTAAATGATGAGATTCAGGTATTAAGTATGATTGACAAAGAAGATTCAATCTGGCACCTTAACTATGTTGGTTCTACGCTTTTAAAAATATTTTATCGCCTCTGTGGTCTACCGGTTCAGTTGTTGGACTTTCCCAATTTTCTAATTAAAAAAAAGTTGCTCGGGATTGGATGTGTGCCCGTTTGGCGATATGCTTGCCACCTATCACATTGCGGGACTTAGTGTCTTCGTCTAGTCGTAGTGGGTGGCTTGGTTGTGCCTCTGCCTACCTCTTTAGGAATATGGGCGTGAAAATACTTTTTTTTTTCTTTAAAAAATAATTTATATTTATAAGATGTCCAGTTGCCAGTATGTTAGGTCTATTGTACAAGTCTGCCGGTTGCTTTACCGTCCGGACCGGAATATGACATTATCATTTTAGGGTATAGAAGGAATAGATAAGGTGATGGAAAGATCCGGGTGCTGATTATGTATCTCAGATGCCTACTCAAAATGAAAAAGTGTACATCAAATGATGTCATTTGTGTTTGCTATCTCTATTGTATTTCTGTTGGTCACTGGAGATAGCAAATATAAAACACGTCATTTGACAGCTATTTGATGTACAAGTTTCCATTTTGAGGTGGAAACTGAGATACATAATCAGCACCCTGGACTAGTTAATGCAAAGCACTCGATCACCAGTAGTTTTATTAGTACTGGCCTTATTGCCCTATATTTACCTCTTACGAGCAGACAAGCAGGGAAGCCGATGGTTTATTCTACACAGTGAACCCAGACTATTACATAGAAAACTCCATATTATTAGTCGATTAAGCCATTGCACCCCTTTTTATAAGTATATTCACGCCCATATCTCCGAAGAGATAGGCAGAGGCACAACAAGTGCACCCACGACTAGCCGAAGACGCTAAGTCCCACAGTGTTATAGGTGGCAAACCAATCGCCAACCGGGCACATATCCAATCCCGAACAATGTTTTTCTTATTATAAAATTGGAAAAAACAATTTTTCTTTTTGTTGCTGACCTCATACAGTCTGGTCCAACACCTGAACCGTAAGACCAGAGGGTCGATAACCCCTTTTTATAAAGGCTGTTAACCGTGTACCATCCGTGGTTGGCGACGTTGGCGTTAAAAAGATGACATCCTTTTGGTGGCAAACACTTCCAGGAAAATTAGATCTTATAGTTAATATATATTTTTTTATTTTTAAGTGTGACCTAAGATCCCTTTCATAAAACAGCAACTTAGCAGTCACTTTTATGGTGTTTTTAGGCGACGGTTATCGACGATAATCTTACCATTAGGAGAGCCGTGTGTTTGTTTGCCATGACCAATTAAAAAGTTGCCATTGAGGCGACGTTTATTTCTTACTAATAAGAATACTAAATATAAACTTATTTATGGTACGCAATAAATTTTATTATTGTACTAGCGGCCCGTCCCTGCTTCGCACGGGTATAAAATATACATAAAAACCTTCCTCTTCAATCACTTTATTTATTTAAAAAAACTGCATCTAAATCTGTTGCGTAGTTTTAAAGATTTGATCCATTCATTCAACAATATAACAGCGAGGCCCCGGCCAATAAGCATTAAAACTTATCAAATTGATTGCTTATACAAAACTAATATGTTTTTTATTATTATTTCAGTCGCCATAGATCTGATAGTGCAGCATATATCGGACTACTTGAAGAGAAGTCCAAACGACAAGTCGTTCTTGTGTTACCAGTCCTTAACCCCATCCATGCCTAATAGTCCGCAGCGAGCTGGTAAGATCGGAAGACCGCATTAAGCACAATGAAAACCTGTAGTTTAAATTGTTTGTAGTGACGAGCAAAGTCAGTCTTAATCTTGTAGTCGTTCGTTGTCAAAGACGCATCTCAAACTCGAATCATATTTATGCGCTGTCACTTTGACAGAAAACTATGAAATGACAGGTCTTAAATCTTGATTAAGTTTGAGGTTTGGCTGTCAAGTTCAAGACTGCATTTCGATCGTGTTTTGCTCCTCAGTCATCACAAAATTCTTGCCTGAAAGTGTAAGGATATTTAACGTAAGATATTATTTTCTGTTTCAATGTTTATTCATTTCAAATTATTTTAATTTCTTGTTTAAATGTAAAGTCATAGACTTGTTACTGTTGAAAGTAATTTATGCTCTAGCTGAGGTTTTATGGTCGGTGCGTCTGATCTCAGTAGTATTTTCAAGCCTTCGCTCTTGCAAGTACACTAAAACCATATCTTAGTTGTCATAAAGTTTCAATACATAAGAACTTTGAACCGTGGATCAATAACCCAAGATGACCCGAAGAGATGTCGGAACACAGAAAACTTGATTCAGTTCTCGGAAGCCAGATCAATTTAAGGTTCCAGTACCAGAAATCAATCCTGCTTAAATCACGTCCACTTCTAGCCCCGTCATAACACCTGCAAAACGCGGAGTGAATTTGTTTGAGGCAATGCAGCAGCAAATTCGTTGAGTTGGCAAACAATATTTTTTTATTGAATTTAAAGTTTAACCATTGGATTGATTGGTGGGACCAAACATTAAAATTCAATAAAAAAATATTGTTTGGCAAATCAAAATTCGTTGAAAATTTGCTACTGCATTGCCCCAAGATGACTGACTTTCATCCAAACTCATTCTTCGTCTTGCAGGTGTTATGATGGAGCTAGAGCTGGACGTAATGAGCAGGGTTGATTTCTGGTGCTGGAATCTTAAACTGATCTGTCTTTTGAGAAATTAATCGTGTTTGGGGTGTCCCGACATCTCTGGACGGACGCGCTCTATAGCAATGCATCAGCATATGCGCGTAGTTAGCAAAATGTTTTCTGCGATGGTACAAAGCCTTTTATCATTGCATTATCAGGAAGGTTACCATAAGCTCTTAAAACAGTATTATTTCAATAATACTATTTGACATCGGATAAAAACAACCTTATGACGTATACCATAAAGTTGCTTACAATGGTGGACATTTAGCAAGATGGAAATAATACTGCTATAAGCGTTCATGGTAGGGCCCCAGTTCTTAGCATGAATATCTATAGGTTATTCAAAAACTGACTTAAATCCTTGTTCAGAGTTTTTTGAGATATCTCAATTTCTGCTGATGTAAGTGTAAGGCTGTGCAAGTCGTAAAATTGTACATTGAAGAAAAAAACACGCAAAGCCTTGATAGGTAATAGGATAGGACAAATGACATCGGTACTAATTTTAAAAGCAACTGAGGCATATATTTAAAATATTATTTAATAGCGTGTTTCCTGAAAAAAAAAGATAGCTTTATTTGCTGCTGTAATTAAAATTATGATCGTTGAAACTTAATCGCCATTGTTAAAATAATGTTTTAATTTTATTATAATGGATGTTAAATTGGCCTTTAATAATGTAAATTTGAAATGCCTTAATGTTCTCATTAGGTGCCATATTTAAAATAAAATTTAATTGTTGTCCAAAGAATTATGAAATCTACTACATTTGTTTATACTTTAGTTAGATAGAAATTAAATTAACCATGATAAATTTGTGATGTTTGGTATTTGTTACGTAATATTATCAGTGCTTACCATTGTCGTGCACCTGATTACTAACATACGCAAAAAATTCATCATCCTAGTCTTAAGTTCGTGACAAGCCGTTAATATCTATTGGTAAAATGTAGGCGTTAGTGTAAACTATTTCTTACCATAAGGCAAATTTTGCTCAGCAAAGAAATAAATAATGAACGAAATTATGCTATAAAAATTAAACTAAATTTCTAGTCGTTTCTTATTAACATGCTTATGTCAGAGTTAAAACTGAGTTCCTTTATCAATGTATGAATTTCGTGAATACTTTTTTTTCATTTTGCGGAAAAAGTCTGCAGAATATGACTGCAAAAAATAACCATTCAGGGCAAAAAAGTCAAAAGTCAGTCATCAAACTGCTAACTGTCTACACTCTATGTCAAATACTTTTTATAGTAAGTGCATTAAAGATGTCTAGTTATTCTTCACAATAATAAGTAAGTGAGTAAGGCTCATAAAATGTTAAAATTAAGCTGGAAACATACTATAGGATGAGGCTGACAGCCGCGACTTACAGGGTATCTAGATAATGAAAGTAAAGCCTTGCAAACTATCAGACGTAAGTCGCAGATGTGACCTTGAGCGTTCGGCCGTCCGAAAGATATCTGGAGCGCTGGACGTTTATGTCAGCCGAAATCGTCCACGGATGGAAAGAACACATCTATCAGTCGCGGCTGTTAGCCGCGTCCATAAGGCGCGGCTGATAATGCTGGTAATTTTGTTGCGCACTCACTAAACTAATTTTAAGTTATCGCTGTCTTCTTTTAATGAAAGTAACAGAAAGAGACAAAACACTTTTAGCGCTGTCAAATAAGACTGTACTTTTCAACAAACGTTTAATCTATCACGCAGAAAACGTTGATTAAAAACATCGCAATTTGACATGTTCGGACTAATCTGACATGTCTAAAATGTCCCATCTCTTTTGTTTTTGATTCATTTGAGAAAGATAGCATGCATCTAAATTAAGTTTAGTTTTTGAACAGCAGAATTACCACCAATGTGTTTCTAGCTTTAAAGTTACCTCTTGATTATGATTGTTTGATTATACCTCTAATTTAGGTATGGATATATTCGTCTGTAAGTCCAATGCTGTCTTTTGTCTGATTTCTGTGGGTGGAGATCTTTTTTAATGTTATTAGTGATTTAAAAGATGAGGCTGTTTTAATGGTTGTTGATTGTTACCGATATTTGTTGTTTGAATTTTATTTTTATCGTTTTAAATTTTACTGAAATGAAATGTTATTTTTGTATTACAGCTTCTAGATTTGTAACCTTAAAATTTGTATTTGTGAACCTTGAAGTTACATACTAGAAAAATATTCACTTGTGCTTTGTTTATTTATGAAATGTATGATGTATTTTGATTATGCAATTTACTTTGTACTTATTAAGTATGTATACACGCTCGTATTATGGGGAGTTTATATTTAATTTAATTAAGCCATTTATGGAAATTTAGAAAAATGACAATATATATTTTATGGATGGGTTTACTGATCTAGGTAGAACTTTGTAAGGAAATGTATCATGTCTTCGTTTTCGGAATTAAAGCTTATTTCATACGTGAAAGTGTCGGTAACAATGTTCTGCGCTAAATGAAAGCTTGTTAGAGATTTATTACTTAATTTATACTATTTCCAACCATTTGTTTAAGTTTTGACAGCAGGTAAAAATATATTATTGCAATACAAAGAAAAAAGACATCTATTTTTCCTATATAATTTCCTACATGATTACAGCTGTCAAAAATAAAATAACTGGTTAGAGTAAGTATAGCTGCATTTTTTTATTAACATACCTCTTTTTGGACGAATCATGAGGAATTTATAGAATATAACAAATGATTTGCCAAAGCATAGATACCTACGTTTTACCATGCGTGTAATAAGTTTCAAATTCGACAATGACAGACTCTTATAAAGTTCCATCTAGATTATTATACGCCCTCGCATTGAGTCTATGAAGACCTTTCCTAGCTTCCAGCAGTATACAATTTTTAGTTTGTTTTGTAACCAAACTTCTTAAAAGACCATTTGTATGTGAATAAAAACAAGGATTATAAAAAATAATATCGCACGTAAGTTAACGTATTTTATAAGTTTGCCATTGTCATATATTTTTTATTCTGAAATATAACTTTGATCTAAAAGTCCGTTAAAAAGTCACTACCGTAATCTATTTTATATTTATTGTACTACATAACATATAAGGGGTAATATTTATTGCACTATACTATAATTATTTCCAACATTACTAAGTTTTAAGTCTATATTTATATTACGATTTTAAGGATAATATTTATTTATCTTTGCGATAATATTATATGTATTGAATATGTGTCCGGTTGACGATAGGCTTGTCACCTATCACATTGTAGGCCTAAGTGTCTTCGTTTAGTTGCGGCCTGTGAGCCATGGGTGTCCTGGTTGTACCTCTGCCTATTTCTTCAGGGATATGATAATGAAGATACATTTCTTTTTGCGAAAACATTCTAAAATCAATAATATTACTTTTATATACAAGTAGGTATTATAATGTTAAAAAATTAACATGCACAATTATTCCGCAAATGTTCTCATGGCAATACCACAGAATAAGTACTAATGCTGTGTACAGAAGAGTCACTGATATAAAACGGAAGCAAACTTGAATCTTAAGAGATATTGCAAAGACTTACATTTCACAGAGCAAGTCAACCCTATTTACTTAAAAACTCACGCATTTCAATAAAACTTGAAACTTAGTACGTTGGTTGAAGGTTCATTTATCGCTGAGTTAAAATATTATCACGCTGTCACAGTAGATACTACCGATTTTGACGCTAAACTACTAGTGGTTATGACCGCCTCGTTGGTCGAGTGGCTAGCGTACTCGCCTAACTACATCGACCAACCGCGAGGCTCGGATTCGATTCCTGACGGGGGCAGACATTTGTGTGATGAACATTTAGATGTCTGCATTTCCGGGTCTGGGTGTTTATTAAATTTATTCTGGTATTTATTTAAGTATTTATATGTAATAGCATCGTTGACTAACACCCATAACACAAGCATATAATTTGCTTACTTTGGGGTTAGATTCAATTTGTGTGATTTGTCCACGAATATTAAAAAAGAATTGAAAGAATTAAAAGCGGTACGACACTTGATTTTACGTAGACTGCGGAGTGAACCCCCNNGGCGAATTTTGGACAATTTTTATTTGGCAAATGTGCTTACTTCTAAGTACATTTGCCGAGTATGTACCTACTCGAGTAAAAAGTGTTTGCAAACAAATTAATTAGTATTCGGACAGTCAGTGTTTTAAAGAAAGATAATTAGCGTAGAAATATCCGAATCTGAAAAGAATACCTGAAGGATTTACGTGTAGAAAAGAATACCTGCGTAAAGACTACCAAGAATACTGGCGCACATTTTTTCAGCTTCAGTAGGTACACTTTAGTTTACAAGTTTTTCAGATCTAAATCTTCTTTCAGATATAGAAATATATTATATTCACCGTGTTGTAGGTACTCCTTCCATTGTAGATTGTATGTATATTACGACAGGCAAAACATTTTATTGAATATTCTAATTAAGACACATAAAAAGTAGATTTATATCAAAGATTATTTACTTATTTTACGCTCAAATGATTAATTATGTTGTAGATTCTGATATTTTCTTTATTTGTTTCTTGGTGAGACGTATTAAGATGCAGGTAAGACTATCTATTTATAAATGATAAACAATGAAAGTTCTACATTTTGTCAGGATGAAGTTGATACCAAAGGCCTCCATTAATGTGAACGTACTGTTAATTAAATAATTAATTTTGTTAGTAGCTAATTCGTTACTAAAAAAGTTAATCGTTAAAGCTTCACAATATTTTGGAAGATTTAACGCAAGTTAATTTTTAAGTTTACCATTATCGTAAAGGTGTACCGTTACCACATTATTATTTTTTTGTATCGTTGCTTTAATGTTGTTCGTTGTTTTTGGCGAATGGTTTTATCAGGTTAGAAACAAAAGAAAACGGTAAATGAATATAAAAAGAAGTCCTCTACCCTCCGAACCGAGAGATGACAGTCATTATCAAAGAGTATATAAGTACTACGTAATAAGAGGCGGGACTTCCTTAGATACATAGCAAACCCGATTTTGTATGAAGTTTAGCTCAAATGACACAAGAAACTTGACAGATAAGTATAACCCGTTTAATTTGAAAGTAAGTTTAAAGGCATTTAGATATTAGGCAACTAGTGACATATGATTTAGGCGAATACAAAACATAGCAAACTGATTTTTTTAATTTTTGATATGAAAGTTTCGCCAAACTGGTCATTATGGCGGCACAAATGCCTGGCTGTCATCTTTGGCTAGGGTAATGACTAGTGGCTATGGCCGTGTTGGCAATAACACACTTAACCTCTTACGAGCGCCAGGCAGGGAGGCAAATGATCTATTTTACATAGAGGACTCGGATCAACACGGGGAAAAAAGAAGTTCAACTGTAGTGCTTGGGTATATATAGTATATATAACAAACAGATTTATAAACATCAGTTCCCCGAGAGACGCTGCATCTTATATCTCGAATCATGCAATTTTGGAAATTAGTATAGGATGTGTCATTTCAAGTATTTTTGAAATTAGTACTGTATAGTACTGGCGAATTATTCAGAATAAATTAATAAAAAACAATAAAATATTTTAAAGGAATTGTTGAATTTTTTTGGAACTAAATTATACTTAATACCCAGTACTAGACTGTGTTCAAGGGTACCTAAAATGATATATCCGATACCAATTTGCATGAAATCGAGCTTCAAGAGTAACCCTACTGACCACATTTTGACACGATTTTGAGTCTCTTAAAAGATTTGTGACTGGATGCAGCGTGGTACTCGGTATTGGTAAAATAAATTAACGTACGATAACCGTTTTTGAAGTTAACTGAAAAGTTAATCCGGAGTGGAAATGTTACTTTATTAGTACTGGATTATTAACAGATTTACGTGTTAAAGTCCAGCTATCATTTTTAAGTAATATAGAAATTGTATTTAATGTATTGAATCTGAAAAAACTCTAATAAGATTTTTTTATATACTGTCCGACAACAGCGCAATATATTTTTATTTTTAATGGTCGGCACTTTGTTATCCTACATTAAATTTTAATTAAAAACTAAAATATTGTCTTAGTGTTTCGAGTAGATAAATCATACGTAACTATCCCATAATTAGTTAGCTATGATAACGAATAAAAAAGTTGTGTGGTTAATTATTTATTATAATCATAGGGTTCACAGACATTAGGCAAATGTTATTTAAAAACAATATTTATTGTGATAAGGAAGCTATAGTTTAAATTCTGATTGTAACTTATAATTAGGTTGTACTACTACATACTATAAAACAAAGTCACTTCCTCTGTCCCTACGGCCCTTTGTATGCTAAAATCTTTAAAACTACGCATCGGATTTTGATGCGGTTTTTTTGATAGATAAAGTGATTGAAGAGGAGGGTTAATATGTATATATTATACACGTGCGAAGCCGAGGCAGGCCGCTAGTTAATATTATAAAGCAGACGCATTTTCAGACGAGGAAACACACCACTAGGGTTAAAGTTACTAATATATTACCAGCTCTATGTTTACATTTTCTCTTTCTCTCTGTCTCGTCTTTAAGCAAATTAAAAACCAACAGCAATTTTTGTAATACTGTGACATTATATTACTTTAAATGCACACTATTTCTAGTTAAAAAATATAAAGATTTATTTTTGTATGATTTTAATATTAAATAATTTATATCTAGATAAATAATATAAATGCAACTACACATGACGCCTATCTTTATATACCAAAGAATTATTGGATAAGTGACAAGTGTTTTTATGTTTTTAATTAACGGTTTTTTAAATAGAGGATACAATGTTTATGAACCTTATTTATTCCTAGAGTATTAATAGATATGCGAGTCAAATAACAATAGGAAACTCCAAAACCTTATCCAAAGAAATAGTTTCATTATGTAAGGTGTACAGTAGTACTATTTAAATTATGCGCTTCGGCAATTTTCGTCAAGCGTCGGAAATCCGAATGTATTTTAAAGATATCTATATAGAGTTGCAAATAATCAATCACTTGGCTTAAATTTAGATTAGGTCAGCAGTAGGTACTGCACACACCTATAAACAACGAGAAAATGTCTTCATTTTTTTTACTATGAAAATAGGTGGAGATAATATACTCGACTCCTATATTTTTTGCTTATTAAGAGATTTCTACGTTATTTCTGAACCTATTTTTTTAGTTGAAAAAGCGTACTTCCGAGGCTCCCATTGCCACCAAGTCTGGGTCTGATGATGAAAAATACCAAGGGAGATCGAGGATAATTCTTAGTTTTATTTATTTTACTTATTAAAATCAAAGTCGGTTTTTACTGCGCTTAATTATTTATGGCAAAAGACTGCTACTCAGCTCGCGGCTCCCTTGATGGTAAAAGGAATTGAGGTTTATAGACACCATAGAGATGATGGGTAGGTAGCTTCTTGTAGCAGTGTGTTCGGCCTAATGTGCAAGTCTACCGTCTCAATTTTTAAAATTCAGCTTAGAACAAACATTGTTATCTGTCTCTGTCTTTAGTATTTGATTGATGTTAACCATGAACCAATGTTTGTTCTAACCCTATCGCAATCCACTTCTCTGGCTTGCTTCGAACTGAAAAAATGTGAGAGTACAACAGTAAGAAAAAACCGTGGAATAAAACCGTTAAATGAGACGTGCGCAGGCGCGACAGTCGTATACACAAGCGAGTAGTTTATAATACCTTTCTCTTTCTCCCTCCCTCCACCCCGCCAATGTATAGTGTATACCTACTCATGAATTGTGTCGATTCTACATTAGCCGAAGGAACTTCGTTCCTACATGTTGTCCCACAACACCACATTTGTATTCATTCATATTTTTATTTGGCTCGCATATTATTATTATAGAATACAATACACATTACTATTTTTGCATATCATACTATTCTGTTATTAGAAAAAATTAAATTTTAATTATAATAGGCCTATTTAAATTAAAAAAAAATGGTTGCCTGTAAAGTCGGTTTTACGGGCGAATTTTACGTGACAATGTCTTTTTCTCGGTAGAATATTTATTGATATGAATATTATTAAAGAGTGGGAGAGAGACGCAAGGCATTCGCCGCTCCGGCGGACCTCTCTCGTTCGGTGACTCATCGTAACGTACCGGGCGTTATACTTTTTCATGAGTGACTCCGAGCCGCAACCTAATTTAAGACGTTGTCACGTCAATAATTTATTTATATTAAATATTGAAGTAAAAAATGTAATGATCACCAAAAATTGTAACGTATTTTTTGTGTATTAAGAAAGACTTAAATGTAGGCCTATAGTTAAAGCTTATTTTTAGAGAGGAAATACTAGAGAAATCTTGGCTATCAAAATTTTAACTTTTATGTAATACTTTGTGATTTGATTAATTTGTTATTTATTTATTTAATGCGTTTATTCTTTGTTTGTTAGTTAATTTAAATTTTTTTTATGATTGTTAAGATAATTTAGTTGAATAACTATGACCAAAAAGCGACAGTCGTTATTTTTTTGGCCATGGCAAGATTTAAATTTGTTTTTTAGGAGCGGTCTCACAGTAAATACATATGTATCCGTATCCAAAGTAAAATCTGATCTTAGACGAATTACTTTTGGGGGTTATACCTAAAATAATGAAGACAGGTTGTTATTTTTTTAATAATGTAAAATGTACAGCAATAAATGTAGTAGGTTGTAATAATAACAAAATATATTCTATATGTCAGCTTATTCCTCGCAATAGTTTATGGAAACCACGCATCATCTGATTTTTGTTTTATTGAAGTTTGCATTCTGCGGAACATTCAAATCGAATACAGTTCACAATTAATATTGTAACAATTTATTGGTCGAAGTTACTGTCACTGGGATATCACTAAGGAGGACAGCTGCCTCTACCTCCACAGACTAGTAAGAGAACTACACAATTCTACCACCCTCGGCGACGCCTCTGCTTTGTTTTCTGCACTGTCCTTTGCATAAAAGACATTTTGTTGACCCAAGAGACCATCTGCGTTCACTTTGAATGAACCGCATTATGCAGAATTAGTCCAGTAATATAAACTGACATTTTTGCTATAGAAACAATAATGTAGTATCGGTAGTTATATAAAAATATCAAGTATGTAATTTTCTCTATGCCTATTATTTGTTATGTTTTATAGCGTTAGATGTGAAGACACATACCAACTATTGTACAAAGATTTTAATTATTAAAACTATTTTATTTTAAACATTGTTTTCTTACTGGAAAATATTGGCAGCGCCAGGATGTGACGACCTCATCGCCTGCTGGAAGTAGTAATGTTGATTACTGAATTATTCGACTAGTGTGATTCATAAGCAGGAGAGCGGTTTGCAACAGCCCGCCTGGATCACTACCACCGTTGTACTTATATAGCTCCGCTAGTTCGGTCATGTGGAAAGAATGACTGATGAAAGATTGACTAAACAGACATATTATATTTGGAGGGATGCAGGTACTTGGGACACCAAGGTCGACATTTCACGATCAGATCACTCGGATATTATCCGAGGGTGGTGTCAAGAGTCTCCGAAACCGGCGTGTTTGTATGAAAAGGGTAATGAATGTGAAGGAAGCCAGATAGTTTTGTCAGGATCGTGAAGTCTGGCACTCGACATTCTTCGCCTAATCCGTAAGGGACTTGGCGTGCAGATATGTATATATGTTGTGCTTATTCTCTCGCCACGTCAGTGCACATCATTCTCGTATTCCATACTTGTGGGCGAGATAACGGGTGGACTTGGCACACATGGTCTAAGATTTCAGCCATGTGACATCAAATACCAATGCACGATAGTGGCAACAGTAGTTCCTTATCATCAGGCGATGCATCTGCTGGTGCGTTGCCAACTTGAAGCCGGAATGTTAGGCCTTCAGCAAAAGTATGTTTACCGACTAACTTATCCTCCGAACCTGAACACGTCAAAGGCAAGCACTGACGTTATTGCGGCAGGAATAAATAAGGCGGTGGTGCCATTTCGGGCGAGTCGCTGCGAAACTCGACCACCTAGTCAGATCTCACGGTGTTAGTAACAGTAAGCCTATGCTTGCCATGTGAGATGGCTGGAAGGCAGCTGGTATATAATACAAAGGAGCCAGGACAAACACGGGCAAAATGCTTTGTCTGTATGTAAAAGGAAAAAAGTGAAATTAAACTAAATTTAATTCATTATTCATTTAATTACAAGTTCATAAAAATCCGTCTACATATCGTTTATTTAACAAAATGTCAACTTAAGTATACAATCACTTACAGTATATATTACACGAATATTTACATACAAAACTTTTGCATTTAACTCTTCAATAAATAGTGAATTGCCACGGTCATATTTTATCTGTAGTTTTATACAACTAACCACTTTTTTGACATGAAATTCAAATTAAATAAAACAAGGAAATTTTATAAAGAAACATGTATTAACTAATAACATATTAATAATTTAGATAAGTACATATTCTATTTACAATTTAGTTCACTCAAGCCAAGGTTTTATTCACAAAAATAAAATTAAAAGACAAAGATAAAAGTCAAGATACAAAGTCAAAAGAAAACAGCATATAAAACCAAAATTAAAACAACTTAAAAAATGATTGGTATAAATTTATTATTGTTATTCATTTCAAAAAGAATTAATTGCATTCTGTCGTATAAAAATGTGACCGTGACATCTATCGGCCAATTTCAATAACCATTTAAAGTATAGGTATACTAGTTTTGTTGCTAGCATATATTTATCATTACTTTAAAAAGTGTTTGCTCTATAACAGAGCTGTCCCATAATAGTCTAAGATCCGACGTTAGGTCGACCTACACAGAGCTGATAAAAGGATGAAACCGGTTTTATAGCAAATTTAGTATAAATATATTAACAAATAGAATATATATTAACAATGGGTTGCCCGAAAAAATCGTGGATATTTTATTTTTTAAAATGTTTTTTATTCATTAATTGGTGCAATATTACGGTTTTATTCCGACTTAAAGTAGATATAAGACGAAGTTGCAGAAGTTGTGTTGCCTGTTATACATCTGGATTGCCAGGTATGAACAGATAATTGACGATGCGAGTTATTTTCATAGAATCGGATAATAGAAAAAAAAATCATCATATGTATTATTACATTAGTTTTATTACAATTTTTATATAATTTTTGTTGATAAATATATAGAGTTCCCTGAAAAAAAATTGGAAACCTGAAAAACATTTTTTTTTAAATAATTAAAAATGTTCAGTCCAGAATTTGTTTAGGCAAACCACTTGTAAAATGATCGCTAATATACTTACTTGACTAAAAAATATGTTTTATTCTAATATCAGCTCGGTGTAAGTCGATGTAGGTTCGGATCTTCTACTATAAGATAGGTTATTGAAGTTGCCAGTTTATAAGCAAGCTCTATCAAAAATTAAAGTTCAGTGGCCCGTAGTCGCTGTTGTCAGACTAGGCTAAACAAATTTACACAAATACTTTCTGTAGAATTACGCATTATTCTTCTGAAAACATGTTTATAAAAACATGTCATACCTTACAAGAAAATAATCAACCTTCCAATTCACGATTAGAAATCAAATTGAAAAACACCAGACAGGTTTAGAGAAAATACTTAGGATCGTCGGTTCGAGTCCCATCTTTGGTAAAACTTGTGATGCTTATACTATGTGATTTTTCGAAAATTGATCAACCGAAATGTGCGAAATATCTCAAACAACTAGTTTTAAAGTTACAGAGCAATCAATAAAAAAAACTTAAAAAACCTCACACGATTTCGATATTTAAACTTTTTGTTAAGTTGAAATTGTTACTTTATTTTGATCAAAGAGGTAGGTATACTTTCTGGCTGTCAGATGAGACAATAAGTTTGTTTACAATAATGCAACTTAAAAAACAAAGATACAATAAATAACAAAAAAAACATTAAAAATAAAATTACAATTTTTGGAAAATGTGCAAATTTTTTTATCGACAATTATCTGTCTAGTATACTCACTATTCAGTTGATCAAGTTTCGAAAAATCACATTGTATATCAGAAGTACAGAAAGTGTTAAAATTGATTTCGTTTCAAATGACTACGAAAATAAATTTATCAATTAAAAATATTTCTTTTAGACAAATCTATAGACAAAAAACATTTTCTATCTGTGACCATACGGGCCACTGAAACTTTTTAACTGCATATATTTTGGTAAACACCACATTGTACTACAAACCACCGACACATTCGCCGCGACATATAAATTATTTATATACAATTTTATGATTTTGTTTTTGGTGTTTCTCGTCTACGTTCCATTTTTAATACAAAACATTTTCACCTAACACGCGAAGCACAATTCGATTTCGAATTAAAACTACAAACGTCTTATTTTAATGTCTAAAACCATAAGAATATAACAATCAAGGCTCCTAAGCAAATCTCTTTAATTCAGGCTCACATAATGACTTAATAAAGCCCATGCCAAAAATAGATGGGTCATATGAACCAGCAGGTGACGTATATATCTATAAGCATAAAATAATAAGATTCAGCACTATTCCGTCACCTGCAAGCTGTCCAACTTAGTGCAGGTGAGAATTCAGAAGTTCAGGTAAAATGTGTCCGTTTTGGTCACTTATTTTTCTACTGCATTGCTATTGGCGATAGAACCATGACAAAGAATAAGAAAGCGTGTAGTGCCGTACAAAATGGTGTGCCAGAAATCCATTTTTTTTTATTAAATTTAAATTTGGTCACTTGATTCTGTACGGCATCAGTTTCATACTTTTTCAGTACAGCTTCTAATCCAATGACACAATGCCGTACAAAAATAAATGACCAAAACGGACTCGTTCTACCTGCACATCTGAATTCTCACCTGCACTCAGTTGGACAGCTTACAGGTGACGGCATAGTGCTGAATCTTATTATTTTATGATCTTATATCGTCCTATATACGTCATCTGGTGGTTCACACGACCCATCTATTTTGGCATGGGCCTGTAGTCTATAACATTCGAATATACAACCAAAATCCCAATTCTAAATCGTCAAATATTTTGTGCGAAAGGGATTCTCTTTACAAAACCAAACTCTAAACTTTTATAATTTAACGATCATGTCTCTGCAATAACTGTTCATTTCCTTCGAAGGCAACCTTTACGACTAAAGTTAAGAATTCGGCTCAACAAGCGCTTAGTTTTGTTATAGGAATCGTGATTTTAATGTGTACAGACCAAGACTAGCCTACTGAAGTAAAATAGTCTGATTTTAAGCAATATCAAGAACATAGAAACAATGTGAAAGAATTGCATTCGTTAATGAATGGTTATATGAAAACATCAACGGTGCTAGTTATGTGAAGTCCTAAGATGAAATATTGAAAGAGGAAGAAAAAAAGTTCCCTGGCTGGGCAAAATAAAGGAGGGGGATCTCAATTCGACTAGATGCTTTTTTGTATGTTTGTAACGCGATTACTTGACAGATAAAAACCAATTTCAATGGTTCTTTTTTAGAAGATAGACAAAGATTCCAAGGTAGTCCTTTCGAATTGCTAGTACCTAGTGAAATAATTAAGATTTTTTTTTGTGCAGTTTTACTACGCTTCAATTATTGTAGTGTTGCTTTACCAGAAGACTGTCGTTCACAAATTGTACTTATGTGTGAGACTGAAGGCAAATAAGCATACAGATTTACTAATGACAAGAAATACACGTCGCCTGTAGACAGCAGACGTCGTTGCCAGACAGAAGCTACGCATCTAGTGAAAGTAAACCGGCTGCTCTACACTCCAGACGGAAACACAACAGTGGCTAGCACTGACATAGCGCGTCATGCTACTTAAGACTGGTGGTAATGCTATGCCACGTAATGGTTTACACATGTTCATTTGTCTTGAGCGACCATATCGAGTTGTCCAGAAAATATATCCTATATTATGAACTTACACGTCACGAAATATGTCAAATTATGAACTTTCGCGTCACGAAACATGTCAAATTATGAACTTACGCGTCACGAAACATGTCAAAATATTAGAGAATTAAACTCATACGTTAATTTATAGTTATATACATTCTCATTTTACTTAATAAGTAAGTACATGTAAACACTAAAATATACTTTAAGTAGATTTTGATTAAGAAATAAATAGTTAAAATAAATAAAAAAGAAAGTATATTCGGTAGTAAACCGATTAGTTATATGGTATACTTTATACAAAATATTTATTTATTATTTCTTTTAAAAGATCCATCACTTGATAAAAGTAAATGTAAAAAAAATGTTACCGTAATTCAAATTGAAAATAAAAAAAATAGTAAAAAAAATATATACGTACATCCATGACTACAGATATCTTTATTATTGTCAAATAATTTGAACATTTTGACATTTTATACTAAAAATTAGGCGCAACTAAATAGCATATTTCATCTAACAATTTAGTATTTAATAGTAAAATATTTTAAGCGATTCCAAAAAGAGGAGGTTTTCAATTCGACTGTACGTTTTTTTTATTTTTTTTTGTGTTTTCAGCTACGCACTCACAACATTAATGGTCTGTATAGGCTGCGGTTATATCTTGCCAACAGGGGAGGGATCTTGGTCGCAATATTTTGCCATAAATAAAGATGTCAAGATAGACAAAAATTCGTGGATTATCAATCATAACACAAAACTACTTTGGGATATTTGGTAAAACTTTACAACTATGTAAAGTTTTACATAAGATTTGTGTAAAACCATCTCAAAATAATTAGCTACCCTTCAAATTAACTTTTTTTTTGGTAATGCAATATTTATTTTCATTTTATAAATATTTGTTTTTTGTTTCGGTTTTATATAAATATATTTGCGCGGCGATGATAAGTACCATCGCCCATACAGTAGTGTAAATCAAAGTCTAAAGAAAGCCTGTCTAAAGTTCACGATGAGACTTAGGAAAGGCCGGAAAAAAAACAATTACTCTTTGATTTTTTAATGTCACAATTGAAGCTTAGAAAACCTCGTGCTTTTTATAGACAGACAAAAGAATCAATACAAGCATGGGCCAAGCAGTCAGATATACTCTGTACATATAATAAATCTGTAAAAGGGTCAATTCTGTACATTGAAAGTATTGAAAAAATAAAAAGCATGTTACTGGATCGATACCAAACCCAAACATGTGATTAAAATTTTTTTGTCTGTCTATCTGTCTGTATGTTCAGGCATCACGTGAAAACTAACGGTTCGATATCGATGAAACTTGGCATAATTATACCTTATTATCCTTGGCATAAAATGGGATACTTTTTATCCTGGAAAAATACGTAGAAAAAAATCTTAATTTTTCAGTTTTAGACCGACATCCGCGGGGACGGAGTCGCGGGCGAAAACTAGTAATATGATAAAGGTAAGCAAAATGTTTGTGTTGTGTATGGTTGTCGGGTAATGATATTAATACACAGAAAAATATAAATACATGAATGACACCGACATAGAAATACGTCCCACAATTATCACAAACGTGAATTTGGGCTACTTCAATGTTTGATTGAAAGTGGAAAGTTGTTTCTTACTTCCCAACGGAAAAACTGGGCTGTCATAAGTGTATGTTTGTCTGTCTGTGGCATCATGAACAGATGGACCAATTTTGATGCGAATTTAAATCTGACGTTATCGAGATGAATAATAGCTACAGTAAGTGTAGGTTTTATCGGGGGTTAGTGCTTGTTTTGAATATTTTTTTACAGATAAGGTAAGAGGAAAAAACGAGAACTTGTATTTTTAATATTGTTAATTGAAGTTGTGGTCTGTGACTCAGGAAAAACGGAAAAAGCTCGAGCCATCTGCATTAAAGCATTACTAATTTTGCTACCGTCAAAATAACATCCAACAGTACGGTCACTAGACATCGAAATAAACGCAGCGCAGATATATTTTTTTATTATATAAGCATAGGTATAGGTATACTATGTTTACAAATTCGGTAATGTTTTATTATTATACACCCTATTAAAGTGATCCAACTTGTAGTTTTGAAATGAAAGAATTTAGAAAAGTTTGAAATATAGAAAGTGAAAGAAAGTTATAAAAATTGAACGAAGAAACAATTGAAATAATAAGAACTACAAATAAGAAAAAAACTTAAAAGAAGGATGACAAGTTTGAATATCCAAGTCAGAATATTTTTGTAGCTTCTGAAGCCGTTTAAAACGTGTACGAATATCGATATTGAAATAAAAATCACGCAGTAAAAGAGGCGGGAGATTAAGATACATAATACGACTCATTCTTAGCTTATAGTTAGTCATAATTTTGTAGGACAGTCCCATTTCTTTTTATCAAATGATAAACCAAATATCTTTCTTATTCCACACTATACTAGCGGTGCACTATAATGGCGAGTTTGACACATTACAATAGTGATGTGAATGTCAATTTAGTAAAAAATAACCGAATGCTAGTCAAATTTATAAGCTTTTGTAAGTACAAATAGTACAGCTAATAATAGTTAGTTAAAAATTTAAATAAAACTTTATTTTGTAGTATAAATCTCAAACTGGCCATCATAGCTTGCCGCTAGTTTAATATAATCTAATATTGTAAGAATTTGTACACTATAGAACCTGACTTTGCCAACATCAACCCAAAATCGTCAAACGAGGTGTACTTTGCTTACGTCTGCAAGAAAAAATTACTGAAACGAAACTAGACGTTCATTGGTATTGCAATATAAATCTCCCGTCTCTATTAGAAAGTGAACATATTAATGCATTGGTTTCAAAATTGTACTACATTATGGCTGAGGCTAGCTGCGGACTCATGTGAATGTGTGCGTGTGTGTGTGTGTGAGTATGTGTATGACGCTAGTCCGCGGGGCGCGGGGGCGGGGCGCGCGGCGGGAGGGGGGACGCCGGCACGCTCCAGCTCTCGCTCGTGCCCCATCTACAAAGTGTAGTTGACCGTTAAATTGGTGATGATTTTGAACATTTTCTAACATAAGTACTGCATGTAGTTTTATCATAAAATAATTACTACATATTTCTAAAAGTTTAAAGATATTATTATTTAATTTATGTCTACAAATTATTTAGTTTTATATAAATATACAAATTGTATAACCGACTTCCCAATGCAATCAGAAGTGGGATGAAATTTAGACTAAAAATAATATTAATATATTTTTTTAATAAACACAACTTTAAATCACCACAGATTGAATAAAAAATATTATTTTCTAAAAAAAAGATAGTAACATGTTGTGCTTTAGTTTTTAAAAATAGTATGATATTCGTCTGACCTGTGATGGTGAAGATGCGCGGTCCTGGGGTCCCGGCGAGCTGCAACGTGATGCCACTTGACGTACCCGCTGAGCCGGCGCTTCACCAGCCCCGCGAGCGAGTGCAGCCAGCCTACGCCAACACCACGCTCCACTACCCGACTCCCCACTACCCCGCCACCCTCGCGCGCTGCCCACTCACACCTGTCGCCACTAGGACCTCTTTGGTTCAATATCCCCGCGCCTATTCTAATGCCTACTCCAAAGACACAATATACATATTCGAACTATTCCCCGTTCTGACATTTCTATAATAATTTAGACTACTTTTTCCAAAACATTAAAATTTTATTTTGTATCATTTTGCTGTCGCAATTACTAAAGTAGTTTTAAGCTATGGCTATGTTTTTTCAACGATAGAAGGAGACAAAACACATTTAGTGCTGTCAGAAAAATATGTATATAACATTTCTACAGGTTTAATCTATTCCTAGGGAAACGTGGATAAAAAACGTTACAAGTTGACATGTCCAAACTAATCTGACATGTCTAAAATGTTCTATCTGTTTGTTTCTTCGGAAAAAGAAGGCATACCCCTAAAATAATTTAAGTTGGTGTTCAGCAAAAATTACCACCAACAGCAGTTAAAATTTTTAAATTTAAAAAAAAATTGGAGATGTTTCAGGGGTCATAGTTCTACTTTTATTTATTATGTATATTTCGCATCATTGTAATTGTAAACCATTTAAAAAGCCAACAATAAAGTCATAACTAGGTACTATTCAGTAATATTGTAAGGCAATAAGTATTTTAATTTAACGATATCCACAAATGTATTGAACCAAACAGATCCCAAATGCCGTACCAAATGCCTTGCTAATGTTACAGAGCAGTGAGCGAAGCTATGAATTTGAATGACGATGTGGTGATAATATTAAATCTATTGTACGCTTTGTTGTAAAGCTTTGAACCCAGTCCGACAATCCGCAGTTTGAGAATTCTGTACTTGCTGATAGAATATTGAAGCGTTTGTTCAAGACAATGTTTTTCTCTCTGTTTGCCAATGCAATGATAGAACAGATTATATAAAAAAACCGATTAAAATGTGAAAACTCTTTGATCTTTCATCGTCTATTCGTATTGTTGTGTTTTTTATAAGAATTGGTAATAAGACTACCTTACATAGACACGGTCAAGTAGCGGCTTAACCCAAAGCATACCGAAGAGCCGTTATTAGCACGGTGTTAAGGTCGTGTTTAGTGTAGCTAGGCATGTGACAGAGCAACAGATGGCAGGCGATGTAGGGCGCGTGAGGACAGCGGCGAAGCACAGGTACACATTGTGGATCAAAAATATTGATATTGTGTATGGCTACGTGGAAGTATTGAACTAGCACTAGGAAAAGTCACTCAAAATAACACTCTTCAAATTTAACTTCATAACCGAAGTCTGCCAGCACTTTAGCAGACATTAAAAAAACGAGCATACACTCGTTGCATCATAAATTCAAGAGAAATAATTTCACTTGTTATGATGTTATTTTTAAAGAAAAGGAAGTAGCATAACAAATAAGGAAGATAGATATACCAAGATACATTTTAAAAAAACTAATCCAGTAAAAAACGTAATAAAGACGTGACTAGCAGCTAGCTACATATCTATGTATGTAATGTTATTAATCTTTGCCATACATAAAATACAAATATTTCTCACCCACAACTAAGTTTACACATATAAATAAGATTCAAAATGCAATTTAGGGCATATTTGTCAATGGCCGACGTAAACACATTTTTACAGAATACAATGGTGGTAATTTTCATATGCACGCACTAAATTTATTTGAAGTTGTCGTTATATATTCTTTCAACAATAGTAATAGAAAGAGACAAAACAAGTTTAGAGCTGTCAGTTTAATTTGTACATAACATTACTACTGGCTTTTAATGTATTCCTCGGAAAACATTAATAAAAATGTCATCAAAGGTGACATGTCCGGATTAGGCTGACATGTCTAAAATGTTGCATCTCTCTTCTTTTGGTTTCATTAGAAAAAGAAAGCATACACTAAAAATAAGTTTAGTTTGTGCTTATCAGAATTACCACCAATGTGTACTAGCAGAAATAGTAGTTTATTCTAATGTAAATAAGTTTATTTGAATGAATAATGAAACTGAAATGTAAAGGGAAGATTTAACTAGTTAACAAACGCGTGATATTTTGTCATTATGTCAATTTATCAAAATTGGAAATGAAGTAACACATGAGAAGGAAAGTAACTTTACTCAGATATTAAATACCCTTAATTACTAAGAAAAAAATATGTAATAAAAATAATATAATTTATGTTAGGTAATTGCTAAAACGTAACGTCAATGTCAGTTTGGAAGGATCATACGTACAGAAACAAACGATTTCTTTTTTCAATTTGATAAATGTTATTCATTTGTAAAGTACCCTCAACCAAAAAGAAATTGACTTATGAATTTTTTTTATATGTTTTCTATCACTATTTAATAGTCGATTGGGATAACTTAATGAATTATGTTAGATAATTTCTAAAACGCAACGTCGAAGTAATGCATCGATTTTAGAAGATCCATACGTACAGACCACATTTTTAGAATCTTTGAAGTGAAAACTTCTTTAGCGGCGCTGTGCACTTTTTTTGGAGTGGTAAAAAACTTCTAAACTCGCGTCGGGACACGTGACCTGATCGAAAATTCGTTAGACGGGTGGTGAGGAAACAGCCGGCGCGGCGTAGGAGAGGAAGTATTCCCTTCTCTTTCTACGGCGCGGCGAAAATGTATGCCTTCGCCTGCTGTTTCGTTTAGACGGCGCAGGGCTCTTGCGCGAATGTTCGTGTTGCCATGTTTGTGTATGATAGCGCAATAAATGAAAATTGTATTCCACCACATAAAAATTATAGTACTTTTATACTGATAATTAAAGCAATTCGTGCAAAATTATTCCCCAACCACTCCAAAATATCAAAAATGGACAACATTTATATACACGGTGGTAGTGTACGGTAGATAGGATTAAAAATTAATCTACCTTTAAACTCATGTATAATAAATTATGAAACTTATGTTCGTAAATAAATAAAATGTTTATTAAAAATGTAAATAAGTGCTTCGATTTAAATGTACGTTTTTTATAGAAATGTGTAACTTCATAAATTAAGTAAATATTTGCACACCGCAATGTGGTAGAATATGTTGTATTCTTAAATATCTTATTAACAACTTTCAGCACACATATTCCGTAAATAAATAATTTTCATTTCATTTCATTTTCATTTCATTTCATTTCAAGTTTTCACTTCTGCCGGCACTCCCAAAGTGCAACCCGTGTTTTTTTTAATTTAAATTATTTTTATTAGCGAAGAACGCTTGTCCTGTATAGTTTTGATCAACAAATTTTACACAATAAGGCTAATACTACGAGTATATTCGACATTTTTGCAAACATAAAATCACAATTTTAAATTTAAGAAAAAAATAATCATCAAAATTATTTCACTACGTCAAATAAGTGAATTGGTACGAAAATAAATTTATTTTTAATGTTTGGAACATCTATCAAATTGAAAACAATATAAAATCAATGCTCGATCAAATTTAAGTTGTAATAATAATAAATATATTTTGCTTAAGCTAACCGCAAAGCAACAAGGCCTACCAATATTCCGTCTCAATTATGATGGGAAACAAATAAACGTTAATGATTTATGGAACTGATTGTATATATTTATTAAAGTTTTTTCTCTTTGCTTATTTAAAGTACTTTTCAAAAAAATATTAGGAAAATTGTCTGCTCGTTGTTTTCCCAACAAAATAAAAAAAAAACCACTCAAGACAACACAATTGACTGTAAAACTTTGCACAGAAAGAGTGTACTGTCTTTGTATAGGGTTAAAAAAACTTTATAGAAATTTAAGAGTATGTATTAGATAATAACGGATGGTAATAAAAGTCACATCATATCAATATGTGGTGGTTTTCAAACATTGTAAATGATGCAGGTTTTCTAGCAAAATAAATATATACAATCATGTTTCACATAAGAAACATATGGTGGAGTGGCTAGCGCATTTTGGTGTAAATATGTATATATAAGATAATATTACAATAGGCTGGCTGCTCTCAATACAATATATACATTTTGAAATCATAATAAAATATAATATAAATGAATATACAAAATAGTAAAATTAGAAATATAGTATTATAAAGATATACAAAATGAGAAATACTCGAACATTTAATTTTTGCAAAACGTTAATAACTGTCAAGACTATAAATTAACAAAAAAATATATATTAATGAAGTAAAATTAGTAAATATTGGGAGAAAATCAAAATAAAAATCTTTTGATATAGGTACACAAAATTAGGAACTAATAACAAAAAATATATTTTATCAAGAATATATATTCATCTGTTCTTAAAATTCAAGTCGTGCTCCCTGCTGTTTGTTCAGGTAACTAATACCACTGGTACAGCACCAGATTTGTATTTTAGCCTTTTATACCAAAAAAAAAAAATATGTGACAGTCGAAAGTCGAAATTATATTAAATACATAGAATAATAAATAGTGCAGACACCAATTATTATTTAACATATATATGTACAAGTGCAAGTTATTGTCTATAATCCGTTTAAACCAAATTTATATGGGAAAAACGAACTTAAGGATGAAATGTTTCATTTTGTATCCAGAATATGTATGTATATGAATGCAATCTGTTTTGTATATTTTTGTAAACATTGAATTCATAATGTCAAGTCAAAGTGAAAGAGGACATTGCTTGATTTATTAAAATGTGATATTTGGATTAAAACGGAGTATAGTTTGATAAATACTTTCCCCCAAGCCAATCATATTCTACATGATTTTAGTGTTTTGTGCTCCATCCCAAAGCAACTTTTTAAACAACCCCAAAATTTACCTCAAAAACTCATGATACCTGCAATATTTAATAACAATAAAAAACTGCATAGCATTAAAATATATCAAGTGTATCAACTAAATCACTTTTTGAAGAACTAATATCAATCAGATATCCATTTTCACCAAGATCATGTGTATATTTTTCTTTTTAAATAATTTGTTATTTTTAAATGTCAAATCTGTAAAATAGTACTGTGCTAACATCTAGATTTATTTTTTTATTATGTCTTAGAATAAACATTTTATTGACCGTTTTATTAAATTGAAACTATTTTCACAGGCTTCACTTTTTGAAATATTATAAGGTACCGAAATATTATAAGGATATGGATACCGTTTTGATCTGTATTATAGTATAAAGTAGCTTATTTTTTATGTAATAAATTATACATCTCTTGTCTCTTGCAATTCTCAAAACGTTTAAAGTGTTATGGCAACCAAAAGCTGGGATGTTAGTCTTTCTGCAAAATTAAGTTTATGAACTTAATTACCATCCGCACCAGAACACGATAATGTTGAGAATTGACGTTATGTCGATACATTAAATGTATTTTCACTTTTCTACTTACTGTCATATGACTAGAACTTATTTTTATTGGACCCTCCATCTTTCCCTCCATTTACATTTTTCTTGACGTAATGTAATTTGGTTATTGTGCAGTTTATGATTAATAAATTCCCGTACCTGACATTGGCTAAATATGTCGTGGAAAACTATTGAAAGCCATATTTATAAAAGAAGAAGAAGACTAACAAAACCACCCAGTTATTTTACTTTTGACAGCTGTCAAATTCATATAGATACTATAGCTGTATCTTTTATTTGTGTTATTAAAATTACTGAAGTATTTTTTACCTGATGCAAAGTAAACTAAATGGTTTAAAACAGTTTAGTGTAGAAAAGTTTATAGAGCAGCCTAACATTTTTCTTAGTGTCATATAGTCCCGTCAAAGTGAAATATGGCCCGTTCCAGTGTACAATGTGCCGGTACTCACCCTGGTCGTCACGGTGGTGTTTCGCGGGCGGTGCTGGCGCCAGTTCGGGCCGGTAACCGTTCCGCAATTCAGCGCGTTTTAAACTTTGACTCCTGCCTTCTGATAACCTAAAAAATGTTATCTTGTAAGTATAACACATTCCAAAAACATATATGAGGTTTAGAGCTCGGTTCCTGGCTTGAGTAAACTCACTTGATTTTTTTAATTTACTAGCAAAAACGTTTACTAAAAAAAACTAGATAAGTGCCTAGTTGGCGACAGGTATGCCACCTATTACTTAAGTACTTACTTAAGTAATTGTGGGACTAAGTATACTTTGACCATTACTGCTGCATCGCATCCAAGGTATATGAGTGGCAAGACGGGAAGATATATCGACTGTAGTCCGTGGTTACGTTCTGCCAGTTTTTTTATGTCATTGGAAGGCAAACAAGCAGTCGGATTTCCTGTTGGTAAGAAATTCCAGCCGCCTAGAGACACCAAAGGTGGTAATGGTGCATTGCCAACCAGAGGCCGGGATGTTAGGCCTTGAGCAAAAGTAAGTTTACCGGCTACCTTACCCTCCGAACCGGAACACGTCATGACGTTATGGCGGCAGGAATAGGTGAAACGGTGGTACCAATCCGGGTGAGTCGCTGCGAAACTCTACCACCTAGTCAGATGTCACGGTGTTAGTGACGGCAAGCCTATGCTCGCCTTTTACGAGCTGCCTGGCACAGGAAGGCAGATGGTCTATTCTACAAAGGAGCCCGGACCAATACGGGGTCAGTCTGCCGTCATCTCTCCCAGTCTACCGCGGTTAGAAACAAAATAATTTGCATGCCAAATAAAGTCAGTATATAACTGTCCTACTCCCTATTTGCAGTTTCTCTTTATGTAAAACTATGTTTTGTCACTTTTGAGTTTGTGGAAAATTTTAATTGTCATCTGTGTTATTGCTAATACATTTACGAATTTTTTTGAACGGCTAGCTAAAGGTATTAAGCCTAATCGTTAAAAGTGGCCACGATTCCGATTTCGGCGATTCGGTGGTAATTTATAAAAATATCGACGCGCACATGTACTACGTATATGGTCCATGTTTTCTCTGAATTTTCTGATTTGGACCAAATTTTTTGAATCACTAATAAAAGTATCTTCACGCCCATATCCCCGAATAGGTAGGCAGAGGCACAACCGGGGCACCCACGACTAGCCGAAGACACTAAGTCCCACAATGTGATAGGTGGCAAGCCTATCGTCAACCGGGCACATTTCCAATCCCGACAATTTTTTTTCATTAGAAAATTGGAAACATCCAATTTTCTTTTTGCAGGCCGACCCGGGATTCGAACCCGGGACCTCATGCAGTCAAGTCCAACACCCGGACCACTAGACCACAGAGGTGACAATGAATCACTCATATTATTCATTATTAGGTACTGCATATAAAATTATTCCATCATTAAATAAAAAATTCTATGTTCAAATTATTTATTATTTTTTCAACTCTGCCGTCAGTTTGACATGGTGGTGATGTGTTTTAACAATGAGCTGTCAGTGATGAAGATAACGAATGTAATCAACGTTTGAACCACAAATCTTGTATATTCCTCAGCCGGAGTTTACATGACATGGTGACTAAAGCCCGGTTCCTATAATCAACGAACCGTTATCCGTCAATATAACCATTGGTAGTTTGCCTAAAAGTAACAAAGCACTGCTCATAGTTATTCAAAATGTTAACAATCGAAAACGAACGACTGTAGTTAGATTTTATACTATTCGTACAAAAAACAACCCTCCGTATGCAAAACGACTCGTTTCTTGATCATAGGAACCAGGTCTTAAGCCCGGTTCCTATAATCAACAAACCGTAATCCGTTAGTATAACCATTGGTCGTTTATCTAAAAGCAACGAAGCGTAGCTCATAGTTACATAAAATGCTGAGTTAACAAAAGACAACGAACGACCGTAGTAAGTTTTTTACTATTTGTACAAAAAACAACCGTTCGTAAGCAAAAACGACTAGTTTCTTGAATATAGGAACCGGGCATTAGAGAATATTCTAGTAGTATTGAAAAGAACGTACCTGTCATTAAGTAGTAGGGGTGAGGGGGGATGCAGTCTTTCGTGTAGCGGCGGCGGCTCCAGCTCCATGCTGCCGTTCACTGCACCACCACATACAAACATACATATGTACTGAAGGCAAAAACATACCCAAACAACACTGTATATTGTAATATACAGGGCTAATTTAAAGACCGGCCAAATTTTAACAATAGGAAGTTAAAGCTAAAATGGACGTGCGAACCAAATGTTACTAAATATTAACATTTTTTCCCCGTGTTGGTCCGGGCTCTTTTGTAGAATATATAAATAATACATTCTCGGTAG
>NJDD01001580.1:99547-124540 GCA_002245505.1 Calephelis nemesis
ACTTTGTGTACATGTGATACTTTGTGTACCGTTGAATCAAAATTAGTTTAGGATGCTTTTAGAACGCTACATATTCTATGTATTAAGTGTGGTTAAAAGAAATACATATTATATCTTTTAAGAAAACTATTTTTATTAGTATCATTGATTAAAAATTACCTTTGGCTGCTTTTAGAACTACATATATTGTGTGTTATTTGTGTTTATGAGAAACACAAAAAACTATTTCTATATTAGTATTGTCGACTAAAACTTGCTTTTGGCTGTTTTTAGAACTCTACATATTCGGTGTATTAAGTGTGTTTATAAGAAATACATATATCTTTTTGGAACCTTGTGTGTAAACTATTTGTAAATAATTTTTGCGTCAGTTATTACAGAAAAAAACGATTTATAAATGTTTGAATGTATATAATGAGGAGATTATAAAGAAACCTAGGTTGACAGACAGAGTAGTGAATATAGGGAAAGCCATGTAGGTCTGCCAGGATCATGAGGTTTCGCACTCGATACTCTCTGCCTACCAGGTAAGGGACATGGTGTAAAGATATATACGTATGTATGTAAATGTGTGTAGCAGAGATTACACTATTATCAATATCGAAGTTACCTTCGATGCCGAGGTGTTGCGTGAAGGTCAACTCTCGATCTTCGCTGCTGACTTTGATGATAAAACCTTTGTAGAACTATTGGACTTGTATTGCCAGAACTCTGAAACATTTTTATACTATACTGTCACTATTTATTGTGCATATATTTTACAAAATACAAATATACCTACGGAAAATAATAATGACAAAACTTAAAGCACAAACAAGGCAATCGTAAAGATAGAGAATTACAAGAAACGAGATATTGTGATAAAAGTATAACAGAACGTAAATTGGATATGAAACGTGGTGTACGTCTTATTAATAAACACGGCGTAAAGTACGCCAAGGTTCAACCTTTTATTATAGTCTTTATTACAAACTGACAGACTATAATATCAACAAAATTTTACTCCTTCGTTAGTCCACGCCTATTAATAAGACTGTAGGTGATTGTAATTATACTAAAGTACGAAATAAGTCAAAAATGTAAGGAACCTTACTTGGAACTTGATACTCTGCCTACCTTATAACGGACTTGACGTGAAGATATGTATGCACGTATGTGTGTCCAAAATAGGTGAAACAATTTAATAAAGGGGCATTCACTGGTTGCTTGAGACATTTAAGTGGAAGGAGTCAAAGTACACAATATTAAATTCGCGACGAAATAAACGTTAAAATAAATAGACGAAAAAAGTTGAATATAAAATTTAAAATTGTAAATATTAAGGTATTATTTCCAGCAACTACCGAAAAAAATCGCTAAGACAAGCATTGATATCTCTTTTAATTATCGATTTTCTATGAGATTGTGTATATTTGGTAAGCATCGGAATTCCATAGTACGAAGTGATTTGTATGACTTATGCCCGGTTCCTATAATCAACGAATCGTAATCCGTCAGCTAAACCATTCGTAGTTTGTTCAAAAGTAACGGAGCGTTACCAATATTTTCAAAAAAATGTTAGAATCAGTTGGAAACGAGCAACCGTTGTTAGTAATTTTACTAAGCGTACAAAATACTACCATCCGTAATCAAAACGACTCGTTTTTTGAATATAGGAACCGGGCATTAATAACAACATTTGCCGGGTCAATGAATGTTATATAGATGTAGGCATGTGTGGTAGTTTCTTACCGCTGGCGATGCCCTAAACCTACTGTCCGTAGAAACTCGTCGTACTATCGGCGGTGGAGAAGCACTGGCCTCTAGCGTCCTACAAAACACATTTATATGAACTAGTGGTCGCCCATTGGTCGAAATTCAACCATTATACATTTTAATATCTTATTGATAAGAACGCCAACTTAATTTCTCAAGACCAACTTCTTTGTTTTCAAACTTTTAGTGCGCCATCTGTGATCGTTTATCGTTGTCATCAATACATTTGTTTGTGTGTGTCAAATGCATGGTAGTGTGGGTAATGTTTTATTTATTTTTTAATGTACTTTGGAAGCATTATTATTGAAAAATATTAGCGTTCTGCACTTCTCCTACACATACACTATAAGTGTGCCAAATTTTATGCTCCTGCGTCGGCGCAATTTTCGTAAAAAGATGTCCAAAATTTTGGCATCACGTATTAATATATAGATAATAACCGACACTACAAAATCGATTTGGAGTTTTCTCGAATATACACGAGAATTTCAAAAATATTTACGTGCCAAAGTCTGTATGTCACATTTCCACGATTCAACTTCTGAACCGATTTGGATGTAATTTAATATGCATATAGTTAAAGTACAATAAAAAAAGTACAGTAAAATTAAAACTGACAAGATCGCACTTACATTTAATGGATACTGTTATTTGATACAGTTATTTACCGGCATTAGTACAGGTAATCAAGACGGTACTTGTATACGGAGTACAGGTACCCATTTGGGAGCGGTATGCAGGTGTTGGCACGACAAGAACTGTTAGGTACCGGGTACAGAACCTGTACTTTCGGTATCGAATCCAAATCTTGCTATCTACATACTAAAGTCCTTTACTTTGTTGAATTAACATTTATGAATGTTGAATGTTAGGAATTATAGGTATAAATGTAAATGTTTTCGGCTGGAACGAGTTCTTAAGTAGGCTTTTTTTTTACAAAAATCAATCTTCGAAGAACTAAAATGGGGAATGAATGTTTGTACAAAACCATATTTGGAATTAACCAAAGACTTATGACTACGCCGATGAAGTTGTGGGTAAATCTAAAATTCAAAAAAGGTGTACGTGATTGAACTAATCCGAAACGGCTTGACCAGTTCTCATGAAATTTTGTGAGCATGTTGAGTAGATCTGAGAATCGGCCCACATCTATTTTTCATACCCCTAAGTGATGAGAGTGACTCACCCCAATTTTTTTTACTAAAATCTCAATTAAATATAGCAGAACAACGTCTGCCGGTATAGCTAGTAGTAAGTAGTAGGTGTGTACCTGCGGCGGAGGTAGGGCGAGTGCGGCGGATGTCCGAGCTCGGCCTCCAGGCTGGCCGGCTGCGAGCTGCTGCCGCCTGCGCCGCCCGCCCACCACGCCCTAACCAACCGCACGTGTGTTAGTGCTTACACTACTACCTTATTATAATTACATACAGCTTACATGGCTTTTGGAACTGACCGTACATTTGTTCTCATAAGTAAAATAATAATACTAAAAAACATGTGTGCGATTCACACACGATAGAAGTGAAACTTCAGTAAATCGACAAAAGAATAAGATGAAATCTTTGTGTCTCTTACCTGCAAAAGAATGAGATGAATATATATTTTTGTCTCTTACCTGTCGTTTTTCCGTTACACCCGTTTTGAAATCACAACGATTGTAAAGAAGTTTCACTTCAATAATAATCTTGTTCCTGACATTTTTATAGCATAACAAAAGAAACAATCAGATTTATCTCAAAAAAGAAATACGCGTCATCTACAATATATCCACACCAAAGAAATTCTAAACGTTAGAATGAAAAGCATCCAAACTGGAAAACATCAGCTAACACTGGCGTTGTGGGGGCAGGAAAGGGTGATGATATGCTCCGTGCAAGTAGTCGTAGAACTATAGATGATGGTATTGGCAGAGACGTTCCACCCTGCACTATAAGTAGATTCAGGTGGCGTATTTCTTTTACAGTCTCACATCAAAACCCTTTGTTAAAACCATATCATGATAATGATTTTAAATATGCTTAACGCTATATGACCCTCTACCATTGGCTTAAGTTTCAATTTTGATTGACACGCGTAGCATTTTTTGAGAGACGAATGTGTTCGCTCACCGCTATATTAGCCCAAAGCCACATCCAAAGTATTAGTTTTATTTCTATTTGATATAACAGTGCGTCTTCTGTACGTAAATTCAATTACTTATTTTGTAACGTCAGTGGCAATTACATCTAGTCTCGAGCTGTCAAGGCTACCTTGGTCGGTAATTGGCTAGATTCTACATATAGGCCAGCATTAACGCTGGACAATTTAACTTATGTGATTTGTATAATTACCAACTCGTTAATCGATTAGTTTGTGCACGCCTAGCACCACTGACCAACAGCAAGGCTCGGGCTCGATTCCGACGGGGGCAGGCATTTATGTGATGAAAATCGAGATGTCTGCATTTCTAGGTCTGAATTAGTTACTCATTTCGTTATTTTAACAAATCCAGACTTTACAGAATTATAGCTTTCGGTTACTAACATTCATGTTTGCGTATAATTTGCTTGCTTTGGGTTAGGTTGAATTTGTGCAACTTGTCCAATTATCCTATTAATATTATAAATGCGAAAGTTTGTATGTATGTATGTATGGATATTTGTTACTCTTTCACGCAAAAACTACAAAGCCGATTACGATGAAATTTGGTATGTAGGTAGCTGAAGACCCAGAATAACATATAGGCTACTTTTTATCCCGGAGTTCCCGCGGGATTGGGACTTACGCGGGTAAAACCGCGGGGCGCAGCTAGTATTTATATATTACTAGCCGATCCGAACAACTTCGTATTGCTTCACATTTACCAAAAGAAAAGAAAAAAATATCTACCTGCGGAATATGAGTGTTACAAAATTATTTAAGCGTTTCTACATATTCTACCAACTTGTGGTGTGAAAATATTTTAATAGGTTTTAATCAAATTACAAATTTTAATTATTTGGTTTCTGTCTACAACACACTGTATTTTGTATTTGTTACATGATTATTTATTAATACAAACAATTTTTAGAATGTAAATTAATTTATCCTTATCTACCATAAACGGTGGTACCGTTTCCAAACCTAGCCAGACAGAAGAAAAAACGGCAAAACAATAGTTTGTGTGGTAAAAAATTAAATATTGTTTTCCCCCTTTCCCTAATTTTTTACCGGTTTTTCTCTTCATATGATCCCTCTCCTGACAAATAACCAATACAACAAAAAATAATTAGCAAAATTAACCCATTTGTGATGCGATACCGCAAGCGTGGTTATCGGGATTAATTTTTATATATTTAGATTATTACCTTGCGGGTGTAGGTGTAGCTTGTTCAGGAGTCCAATGCTGGGAGCTGGTAACGAAATTCCTCACAGGCTGAGGGGTGACAGGTGCTTCTAGACCATTGGTGGAGTTGATGGAATGGCTGGAACCACTGTTGGCCCCCGGCGACGATTGCCCAGCGAGGGGCAGCGACGCGTACCACCCGCCCACTGATATGGAATTCCTCGCCGATTTTACCACGAACGGATGTTCTAGAAGTTTCACGTACTTTGGTCTCTGTCTGTAGTTTTTCGTTAAACTGCAATATAACATTAAAATTTGAATTTGAACATAGCCTGTAATATTTTAATAAATCCCATTATTCTATTAATATTATAAATGCGAAAGTTTGTATGTATGTATGGCTAGTGTACAATAAAGATGCAGGTTTTATATATACATATACTAGCTGCGCCCCGCGGTTTCACCCGCGTAAGTCCCAATCCCGCGGGAACTCCGGGATAAAAAGTAGCCTATATGTTATTCTGGGTCTTCAGCTACCTACACACCAAATTTCATCGTAATCGGCTTTGTAGTTTTTGCGTGAAAGAGTAACAAACAACCATACATCCATACATACAAACTTTCGCATTTATAATATTAATAGGAAGCGATAAGGTCGCCTTTTGCCTTGATACATTTTTTTATTGATAAAATGCTTAACAGTGTTAGATGCTGACCCAGGTTTTTAAAAACTTTTTGTTATGCAAATTAATCTTAAAAACACTCCTAATTTCAGCACAAAATTTATTATTTAACGAAAATTAAAGAAATAAGTTAGAAATTTACGCCCTATCTTGGAGAATGAACAAAAAACTTTACAAAATGCAGAAAAAAAATTTTCGAGATATCCACCATCTTATAATTAATATTAAAAGAAGAAAATTAAAGAAATAAGTTAGAAATTTACGCCTTATCTTGTAGAATGAACAAAAAACTTTACAAAATGCAGAAAAAAAATTTTCGAGATATCCACCATCTTATAAATAAACAGAACGAACATAAGAGTGACACCAAAACTAAAAACTATAACACCAGGTTGAACCTTGGAGTATGTTAGTTCATGTTTATAAAAGACAGTAAGAAAAGAAAAAAATATTTGCGGAATATGAGTGTTACAAAGATGTTACAAAATTATTTAAGCATTCCAACATATTCTACCAACTTCACATGTCAAGCTTATCACAGCACATGTCAAGCTAAGGCGCAAGTCAGTTCATTTATTAATAAGATTGTATTAACATTACTAATGCATGATTAATTTTGACACATCCCGCAGACCTTACAAGTTTCATGTTTTATAAAAACTAAAAATGCGAACTACATACCATTGAGATACAAAAGATTTGAACTCCGGTGTGAAATCACTGTCTTCCGGCAGTTGAGGAGGATCATCCGCTATTACCTGCAAACATTATTTAACATCCATTTATAACAAAATAATTATTAAATGTAACATTAAAGGGCTAAAGTGTATTTCTTAGTTCTTACTATGAGAAAACATATATGGTATTTTTACTTTGTAATATTACAGATACATATTTTATTATTTTCCCCGTGTTGGTCCGGGCTCCTTTGCAGAATAGACCATCTGCCTTTCTGGCCAGGCAGCTCGTAAAAGGCGAGCATAGGCTTATCATCACTAACACCGTGACATCTCACTAGGTGGTAGAGTTTCGCAGCAACTCGCCCGGGTTGGTACCACCGCCTTACCTATTCCTGCCGCCATAACGTCATGACGTGTTCCGGTCCGGAGGGTAAGGTAGCCGGTAAACTTACTTTTGCTCGAGGTCTAACATTCTGACCTCAGGTTGGCAACGCACCATTACCATCTTTGGTGTCTCTAGGCGGCGTGAATTTCTTACCATCAGGAAATCCGTCTGCTTGTTTGCCTTCCTATTACATAAAAAAAAAAGTCCTAAAATTCGATTCTCCACATAAAATCTTTAATCAATCAACCAGTTAAATCTATACAAAATCAACATTAAAAGATAGAAGTATGTTGTAGATTCAAGTTATAAAAAGTACGAAACTAGGTCAATCTTCACCAAGCTGATAATAAGGTTAATCATGAAAGATATTTAAATGTATATTGAATATGGATTGCCTCAAAAACTCCTGCACAGAATATAAATAATTATTTAAGATAATCCTGACTATAGGATGTATAAAATGTGAAGACGTTGGGTTGCCAAGTCTAAACAGATATGTTTATTCTTGATACTTTCTTTTGATTGGAAAATAAAATAAAACACTATATCAAATACAGTTTTAGACTGTGAATGCGTTGACATAGTTATCTGCAAAAAAACGGAATAATGAAAATCCTATTAATATTATAAATGCGAAAGTTTGTATGTATGGATGTATGGATGTTTGTTACTCTTTCACGCAAAAACTACAAAGCCGATTACGATGAAATTTGGTATGTAGGTAGCTGAAGACCCAGAATAACATATAGGCTACTTTTTATTCCGGAGTTCCCGCGGGAATGGGACTTACGCGGGTGAAACCGCGGGGCGCAGCTAGTTAAAAAATAAATTGAATATTCTGATTCCTTCCTTCTATTCTGTATTATTATAAAATTCATCCTTCTATTATCAACTTGGTGAATTAATACATTATAATGCAACATTCTGGAACATATTTTTAAATTAAAAACTTGTTTGTCTTGTTAGTTTGATTACGGAAGAGAAGAGTTTTATTTTTGTTAGTGAACGAAAAAAAATCAATGAGGAAGCAACATTATGGTAAAAACTGTCTAACGTATATTATACCAGAATGTGCTTACCCTCGTGAGAACTTCAAAGTCGTTTTGACAGTCTCGGTAGGGGAACACGCCAGTCGCCAGCTCCACCAGCGAGATGCCTAGCGACCACACGTCCGCACGTATATCGTAGTCCGGCCGACTCGGATCCGGAGGGTCTATCCGTTCCGGCTAAAAACAATCACATTAAATTCTATCATTCCTAATGTTCAATATTCATAGATTTTAATTCAACAAGTAAAAGACTTCAGCTTATAAATAACTAAGCTTAGAAACGATACCGAAAGTACAGGTTCTGTCCCAGTACTTGGCAGTTTTTGCAGTTTCAAGACCTGAATACCATTCCCAAAACAGGTACCTGTACTCCATATACTGGTACCGTACCGAAACCTAATGACTACCTGTACTAATTCCGATAAAGGCGTGACCCCAACAACAATGTCCATTAAATACAAGTAAGTCAATCTTGTCAATTTTCATTTTTATCTGTGTCATTAAAAGTACGACTGAAGGAAAAATATTACATGTTGTATTTTGTATGGCACCAGTAATTTTGAATAAGTACCAGTATATAACCCTTAAACTAAGGGTTTGATACTGGTATTGCACCAAGGCCAATAACACCAGTTTGCAAAAATTCTGGTATTTTAATCCATGATAGATAGATGTAAGAGCTGTAAACACCTACAATGGTTGGTATACAATTTTGCTGTAAGCATACAGCTGGTTTTAGGGTCATACCCCAAGACATTAGGCAACAAAATGTACAAAATATTTGGTATGTTAAATAAATAAATCAACATTTTTATAATTACAAAAAAGTTTGGTTTTTTTGCTGAATAACACAAAACACAATAAGAAAATTAGTGTACTTACAGCCATATAAGCAGCACATCCTGCACTTCTCGTCTTCGCCTTCGAGTCTACGAGGCGACCACTGATGCCAAAATCACAGAGCTTTACATTACCACGCTCATCTAGCAAAATATTACTGGGTTTTACGTCCCTGTGTATGACACCATGGTTTTCTTTTAAATATGACAGAGCATTTACCGTCTGGAATGTACAATTATATTATTAATACAAAGTGCAATTGTACCATTGCCAGTAACTCTCGAATCATTTTTATTGTATTTATGTATGTTTGGAGTTAAGCAAATTCAAGCAAGCAAACAAAGTAATATAATATCGCATTAAGTTTTATTATATTTATATTGATATGTACAAAAATAATGCCTGCAGAACAGTTTTAACTTATGTAAAATGATACAAGATGATAATCAATGAATGGTGAAGACTGGTAAGATAAGGATGTGTAAGCTTCCGAAAGACTTACTGAAAGACATACACGGACAGCACTAGTTATAGGGCCATCAGTTCTATCAGTTTAGCATGAAAAATGTATGCAAAAATAGTTGAAAAGTAAATGACGTTTGATGGAATATTGTGGGAAACTGAAGACAGTTTCAGATTTTCTATGGTTTTGTGGATCTCAAAAAGCGTTCGGCAGGGTTGTACATAAGGAACTTTGGGCCATTTCGAATGGGAAACTTTCCAGGTACTGTGCCCTCTTCAGTATTTTTTTAAATTAATAATAATATGAAAATCACTTACTGCAACTGTAACTTTTCCTAGAATAGCTTCAGGTATTGGTGCCCCTAGCCTTTTCAATAATTTATCAAAGCAAGAGGCCATAAGTTCCATACAAATCCATACATCTGCATCTGTCACAAAACAACCTAAACACCGCACAATGTACGGACAATCATGTGATCTTACAACAACATCCAAATCCATTAAAATACGTTTTGTCTCTTCTGAATTTCCAGAGCGACGCATTTGCTGTAAAAAAAAACAATCCAATAAATATATCCATTATTTGGCCCATAAATTACGGAGAACTTAAAAGTGAGAGTTTCAATCCAAACTACATTTTATCTTAGTTTTAAGAAGAATTTTGTTCACCAAGAAACTGATTTAAATTCCAACAACTAACATTATAAGTTCACTGTAAATTTATTCTATTTTCCCAGCACCTTTAAATAATTAAATTTTTACGAAAATTGTCTATACACAATAACAAACATTTTTAAATAATACCATGAGATTTAGAGATAAGGGTTGCACCAAAACTTGCAATGTATTATTATCACTTACATTATTACTGGAAATAGTGGTTGCAATTTGGCTACAATCTACATACATATTAGTTTCATACATACATTAGTTTAGAGATAAGATTTAGCAATTATCTCTACTAGAACCTTATCGTCTAACGGCCAATGTTAATAATGTTTCTCTAAAGATGGATTTCCAGCAATCTAGATAGCTGTGTATCCGCCGGCCTATCCTATACGTAATTCCCATACTTATCCTATCCACAGATATGTTATTGGCAAGCGATAACATAAAAATGGATCAAAATATCAATCTTGGACAGCAAGTTTTGGGTTAGGATTGATTATTAATATTGGACGTAAGAGATAAATTGATAACCAAGTTAATGGTTTCTCAATTATCACCAATTTTAGATCCATGGTGGGTTATGACAGTAAATGCCATCAAATTAATAATATAAACAAATTCAAAAAATAACAGAAAACAGAATTAACTTTACTAGTTAAAGAACCAAGACTTTATTCAACAACAAAAAAAATGCGTGTTTTCAAATTTTTTATTAAAAAATGTAGCTTGGGATTGGACGTGTGCCCGGTTAGCGACAGGCTTGTCACCTATCACATTGTGGGACTTAAGTGTCTTTGTCTAGTTGTGGGTTGCCTATTTGTGCCTTTGCCTACGTCTTTGGGCATATGGGTGTGAAGATACTTTCACTTTACATTATACAAATCCATACAAGTAAAATATTAGTAAGAAATATATTTCGGTTTTCATGTCATATTTAAAGCTTGATTTGATACCAAGTTTAAAATTCATATTTTCATATATCTGTTATTCTTATACAAATGATATAAAATTTGATGAATTATGACATAATATAAAAATTTTAATTATGATATCCTACTTACATTATAAATGTGGAAGTTTGTGTGGATGTATGTTACCCTGTCACGCAAAAACTATATATGTTATATGTTAAAAAAAACACAACGAACAGACTACTTTTACAACTTTTAAAAAATAACCATAAGTAATCAATAAGAAAGAGTGATTTTACGCATGTACGCACGTTACGTAAAAGTTATACTTCTTCGGCGTAACAATCCAAAAATACCAAATAATAACACAATGCATACATACATAAATAGCATATAACAATAATTGAAAATCATAAAATATAACTAAAAATGAAAAGGTTCGCTAACTAACTTCAGGGTGTTGCTTTTGACTGTCACATTTATCTGTCGGTGTGCTCACGCATTGTAAAAATTCACTCACATCATTTTCCCAATCGCGCCAAAAGAAGTATAACTTCAAAAACACTTACCTTTACTGCAATAACAGCAGCTGAGGGCTTGTGTAACATTTTAACAACATGTCCACAGGTCCCACTTCCCAGTTCACCAAGCTGATGTAGATCATCTATTTGAGATCTGTATTCAACACCTTCCACATTCAACTTGCCACTCACCTGTACAATGAAAAATCTGTATTTTAGTACATTGGTTATATAGCAAGAAGAAAAATTATACACTCTCCAAATGAAAATAAATATGCTGTTGATGGACAAATTTACACTATCTTGTTAGTTGTTATGCACACACATAACAATATTGATAATGCTTAGGTCTTAGGCATCTCACTTAGTTAAATTAATGGCCTTCCAAGCTTTTTGTTGAATTTTATTTGAATCATTTAACCTTTCACTGTAAGTAAACATTGCAATCTGATGTTAAGTTTCCTATAAATTTTAAAGAAAAAAACATCTATTATAAGAAAAATACATTTTTTGTTTACAACACAAACTATTACTAGGTTCAGTAAATTGACTGTAGGTTACATATGAAATACTAGTAAATATTGTATCAGCTCACTAAATAATATGCAATGGAAATAGTTGCTACGTCAATTCTAAACCATTAGCAAATAAAATATGATAAGAAACTGAAATTTTTAAGATACTGTTACTACCACAGCGAAGCATTAATTCAAATTTTAATCAAGTTTTTACTGTTTAAAGTAAAAGTCCAGGCCCAAATACTTAGTTATGTTTCAAGATTTGCAAAACTTTTAAATAAGGGAAAATTGTAATGGTTTTGTACTCGATGCATAAAGCTTGGTCGGGCAAATATTCACAAACTAAAATTAAAAATCGTTTATTTTTACCTTGTACACTTCACGCATTCTGTATTCAGTGTCCGCAGCTTGTGGTGACCTTGGTGGAAAGACTGGAATATCCCGTGTTGAAAAGATAGGAGCTTAAATAAAATATAACATATTATGAACAGATGGATTGTTAAGTTATATTAACTTTGTAATGAATATATTTTTATTAGATATGGTATGATGAACATGGTTTGTACGTTAGGTGATTTAGAAACGCAGTACCATGCACTTTAAAACCGAAATCATTGTACCAATAAATTCAAAAAATCCTAAAACTCAAAAATGGATATAATTGTTCAGTATTTACAAACATCGTGAACAATCTTTCTCAGAAGAATTTGAATCTAAGGTTTTTGACTATGTTGTTTTATGGCCTAGAAAGAAAAACAAATACATCTCAATAAATACAAAGGATTACATCTAATCAAAACAGCATTTACAAAATGTGATAAGGAAAGTTTATTTATAACTTACGTGGTTTTGGTCTACGTGTATTTCCGAGTCTAGGACCTCCAAGTCCACCTTGATTATGAAAAGCACCCTCTTTTCGTATACGCATTTCATTTTCGAAACGCTCTTGCAACCCCTTTAGCTTTCCTTCAATAGAACTATTTGACATTATAATGACTATCAATTATCACTGATTACATTGAAACTCCTAATTCTAAACATTTATGACACTATTTACACAAATTAACTAAACTAAAGATAAAGATTGCAGTTTTAAAGATTTATTTTCAGCAAAGTTGTCTTGCTTGAACCCCTCATCTTCATTTTGTTCTTCAAATTTCAATCTCCAACTCTTCCATTCGATCCCCGTTCGTAATTGTTCGGTCCTTTATTATCTATGTTACAGATAACGAATATTTGGTAAGTCTCGACCTAAAATGTTTTTTGTTTCGATAAATTAAATAAATTTAATTTAAGTCTAATTTTCATACAAAGTGATTATTTGTTAGATAGGTGCTCACAAAATGGACAGTTACTTTAATCTTTGCTCGCAATTCGCAGTTGTTAGAAATCATCACGGATATAAATAATAGACACAACAACATATCATTTACTTATAATTTATAAATTACAGACATACATATTCAACTTATAATAATTTTCTTTCTTATGAATCATTTGACCCAAGTAGGGCTCTCGCCCTATTAGGTACTTGTAAGTTTAGATTCTCATCTAAATGTTGTATTATGTACGCCGAAAGAGATAACGACATTTTTGTCTATGCTCATTTTGGCGTCGATTTAAAGTGACGTCGTGACAGTTCTCATGTCTGCCAAGAATCCATAATATTAAGTGTTCAATTTTTATAGTGATGAACTATTATAATTGTCGATATTTAATTTACTTTCCCAGAAAAGAATGTTTGGACAAGATAAGAATGTATACCATTGCCACTAAAATATTCATCACAGCCTATCTTAATAAGAATTCTTTTAAGTGCTCACTTAAAATTAAGAAAGTGGTTTGAATGGGCGTGTTCGGCCGAATTAAGTACTTACTAAACTTAGTAAGTCAGTAAGCATAATAAATTAGTCTTACAAGCTGACTGTAGCGCTTTTCGGCGAGGACAGACTTACTGTCATATCCCGTACATAAACAATAAGCAAAATGGCGTCGTATATTAAGCCATACTTACTGCGTTAGCACTTATTTTGTGTCCCGGCCGAAAATTTTGTAAGCATAGTAAGTGACTTACTAAATTTAGTAAGTACTTACTTCGGCCGAACACGCCCAATGTAATCTGATCATTTTTTTGTAATAATAATGTATCTCGTAATAAATATAAAGAGTTAACATATATATGTATATAAGGAATAAACATATTCGCACGCCACAATGTAAAAAAAACGTGCTCGCGAAAAGTAAACAAATATTCTTTCTTTCGTTCAATTACATTACCCTATTTAGGTATAAGCCAATTGAGTAGCACAAAGTTAGTAAGGTGATAGTTGTGATTTCTTTCGGTAGGTAAATAATAATTCTTATCTATTTGCCTAAACTTAACTGTCAATCGTCACTGATAATAGATCATGTGTCGATATCGGTACTCTAATTTTTCTGGACAGCCTTATAATGTCAAAATGGCAGCTATATTTAGTAGCCGACGGCAGGCTTTTTTCGTAGGTATTTCGTGTCCATATACTTGGAGGTCAATGACCTAGGTACGGCCACGCAGTGATTATATTCTCTTTGATATTTTCTTTAGGTACCTAGTGCACGATACAGACTAATAATCACGCATGCATGATAAATAAATTACCTAAAACATAAACAGTTGATAGGTACAACTGTTAATCAAAAATGACGTTTGATTGACACTGACAGTGACATTATGTTTACTACAATTTACGACGGAGGAAGTGCTTTTCATTCAACAAAAAAATTCAATAAATAAATACCTACCATTAAATTAATGGACAATTTATAAACACAAAATTATTTTTAATGTTTCTACGGTAATGTTAGTGACGATTTATCGCTTGATTTGACTTAGGTCAAGTCAGGTAGACACAATAACTATTGTTTACATTTAATTGCAGTTTTAATTATTCATACCAGTCTCAAAGATTTCTCTGTCTAAAATGAAGAGAAAACTATAGTTGCTACTATGATTAGAATGTATTGATAACAAGTATCAAGCGTTGAGCAAAATGATGCAATCATCGACAGAAGGCTGTATGAATATCGCAGAATTAGCGAACCAACTTAGACGAGAGAAGATTTTTATTAGCTCTGAGAGAGAGTTGTTGCAAAATCTCAACGAAGAAGTGGAAAAATGTGTTCTAGAGTTGCTGCAAGCTGCTTGGATATGTTCACAACAGCGTCAAAATCTCACAAATCTATTGACTTCTAGATGTGAAGCTGACTCAATTGTAGCTTGTCAGCGAGCCAGTATACTTGAAAGAGCTACTTTTATAGACGCTCATAAAGTTTTAAATTATAAGGTATGTTTAGATATACTATGGTTAAGTTCTTTATAAAATACAAAGGAATGAGTAATCCGCCCCCTTTATAAAACTTAGTCATCTAGTCATAGTCATAAAATTTATTAACAATAGAAACTTCTTCTTAATTAAAAAATAAATTTAAAATTATAATTATGGTGATGAGATTAAATTTAATAAAATTTTGTATTAATTTTACAAGTGTATTATGTTGACTCTTAATAACAGAAGACCAATTTTATTTTATTATTATAAAATAGCCTATTAATTTTTAATTTAATGATAATAAATATGACTAAGATGAAGGAAAAAGAATGTATTTGTAATTAAATTGATATTGTTATATGTATTTTATTTGATACTTGCATACTAAGTGGTTGTGGAATATGTTGTAACTTGTAGCCATGATGGGCGAGTGAAAGTTTATGTTATCTATTTATACTGGTGGTAATTCTGCCAAGCACCAACTAAACTAATTTTATATGAATGCTATCTTTTTCCAGTGGAACAAAAATTATGTTTTTAACTAATGTTTTGTAAGGAATAAATTAAAAGTCTGTAGAAATTTAATGTTTTATCTTTTTCAATTGCTATTATTACAAGAATATAGTGATAGCTTTAAGTAAATTTAGTGGGTCTGCAACAAAATTACTACCACAGTCACTTTAACTACATAGGTAATAGCATTTAGGTGACTTCTTAAGACTCATATCTTTAGTTTAGTTATTATATCTTGCTGTTGTACTTCTTTTTGCCACCAATGCTCTCTAATTTTGAGACATAAATAGTTGATAAACTTGAATGCTAAATCTATAAAATGTAAAAAAATTTAAATGCTTTTTTTTTGTTTTGTAGCTGTATTTGTTTGAGTTTCTTCCATTTCACAACAGAGCAGCTCTCTGTATTATAGTAAAAATATTTTTTGTATGTTGAGATGGAAGGCTGGAAGATGTTAGAGGCTACTTTTTAATCCTTTATCTAAATGGATACAAATGGGTGAAGTCAATAACGTCAATATGCTCCAAAATCAATGTGGTTTCTTACTATTATTATTGTGATAGTAACATGTAGAAATAAATAAATTGCTTTATTTTCAGGATGTAAATGTATTAGGTGAACTTCTGGGATGGCTCAAAGAAACCCCTCATCTTGTAGCCCTGTGTCTCATGTTGGGAGAAGATATAATGCCAGCCTCTTTACCTTCTTCACTTGTGGCTGGTCTTTATGGAAGTTGTCGTCTACCAGAAGATAGAACACAGTTTTTAGCAGTAATCCGTTCTTTAATCAAACACCAGTTGGTACCATCTAGTGATCCTAGAAAGTAAGTTTATACTTTTATGTATTTGTTATATTACTTTTTTATTATTTATAAGTTTACCAGTATTTTGATCTCAAAATTTTACAATGAATTGCTTAATATTATGTTATCATTATATCATTTGCCAGTGTTTTTCAAGCTATAGAATTTCTAAATTTTCCAAACAAACAAAAATACAAATCCATAATTATTTCTTCTCACCTTCATTTGGAAACTATTCTCTTTCAAATAATGCATATTCTTAACAATCACAACAACCCGTATAATACTGAAATTAAAACTTTACTTTTATCATACAACATTTTTACTTTTTATCGTACAACATATTATAAGATTACATACTTTTTATCGTACAACATATAAGATTACATACTTTCTTTGTTTTTTTATGTAAATGATAGCAATAAAATTTTGTATTTGGTTTTAACTAAATATTAGTACAGGAACCATATTTTAGTACAGGAAAACAAGGAAATAAAGAATCGCCTTAATCACCTTATATCTGACCTACAGTCAGTAACCAACTACAATATTTAAAAAATTATTGGAGTACAGTATAGTTTAGAGGTGAATTTAAAATTGTCATTTCATAAAACAATAAATAAAGGTATGAAGGATAAACACATTGCTATTTTCTAAACTTATGTCATTTTTTTTATGATATTGGAAGGCAAACAAGTCTAGACCAACATGGGGTTTGTCATAAGTTTTGTTGTTTAGAATACATATACCTAAACCTTTTTCTTGAATCATTCTTATCTATAAAAAAAACCATCAAAATCGATTGCATAGTTTCAAAGATGTAAGCTTACATTGTGACAGACAGCGGACAACGATTTTGTTTTTTTTTGATATTCAGTGATTAATTGTACACATCATTTCACTTGGCAATAATTATATTTTTATGGTTTTATACAGGTTATGACTATTTTACGAGTGAAATAAAAAAAAAAACAATATTAACAGTACCTCAATCTATGCATTGCGAATTAAAATTATAATGTCTTAGTAATAATAGGCTTGTATTAACAACAATTTAAATAGTTCCCCATTTTGGTCTAGGTCTACACTGTCTTCCTGTCTGGCAACTTGTAAAAGGCAACCAAAGAATAAAAGCGTAAAATACCAATGGTCTTATGGTAAGAGACACTCGTCCGGGTATACCGCCTATACAAATAGGTGAGGCAATACACCCCGTATTGCCTCATCTATTTGTATAGGTGTAATGACAGTGTCATGTCCTATCAGTGTTGCCAACCCCAGTGAATAGAAAAGCAGCAGATCAATCTTAAATCTTTTTGTTTTTTTACAACTTATGTTTTCCTGTAAATAAAATACAAATAAAACAAAGAAGGCAAGCGCCTAAATGGATAACACGTGGTATAAAAAAATCTGCTCTAACTCGTAAGAAATTAAGATTTCAATATTATAGACATAAATCAATTGAAAATAAAGTAAAATACATTAGTTATAACAAATTATTAAAAAAATGTATAAATTTAATGAAACAAAAAATAAATTACAAATATATTTTAAAATCTACAAACAAATGTAAAGCGACATGGAACATTATAAGTAATAAATCGGAAAGACAACGAAATAATAGTTATGACATAGAACATATACTTTGTGATGAGAAAAACAATAGCTCAACCGTTAGAAATAGCTGAGTGTTTTAATAAATATTTTAATCCTTCTTTAAATAATATGGAAAATACAGATAATTTTAAAATACCGAAAGAAAATATTAACTCTACAATTTTTCTTACTCCAACGATAGATGAAGAAATCACAAAAGTTATTAATTTTCTCAAAAATACAAACGCTGTTGGATTTGACTCGATCTCGACTATAATACTTAAAAAATGTTCCCGTCTTTTAGCCAAAATACTAACCCACTTAATTAATCTCTCATTTAGTCAAGGCACTTTCCCAACTTTATTAAAATATTCAATTATTAAACCTTTACACAAAAAAGGAAACACAAATGAATGTTGTAATTACAGACCCATAACATTGATATCAGTATTTGCTAAAGTTTTTGAAAAACTCGTTTGTAATAGAGTAATAAATTTTTTTAATAAATTTAACATCCTAACAACAAGCCAATATGGTTTTCAAAAAAATAAATCGACTGTTTTAGCGGCATACCAACTTGTTCAAAACATTATCAGTTATATCAATAAAAAGAAAAGAGTTTCAGTGGTTTTTTTTTATATGAATAAGGCTTTCGATCACGTAAATCATCATAAATTGTTGACTAAATGTGAAAGATACGGCATTCGTGGTAAAGCATTGGAGTGGATTAAAAGTTATCTTAAAAATCGATTTCAATGTGTAGAAATCGCGAAAATAGATAACTATAGAACTAAAACAACCTACCTATCTAAATTTGTAATTAAGGAGGCCGGAGTACCACAAGGTACTATATTAGGTCCACTTCTATTTTTGTTGTATATAAATGATATAACTAGTGCTACCGATCATCAATGTTTTATTTTCGCAGATGATATGTCAGTAGTTGTACCGAATAAAGATGAAAATAATCATAACATATTATTAACAGCTGCAGTCAATGACATAACTTCATGGTTGATCTCGAATGATTTATCTGTGAATATAGCTAAGACAAAAATTATACAATTTCATAATTATAAAAGTAAATGTAAAAAATTAGATATCAAATCAAATAATGTAAAAATTGAAGAATTACAGGAAACAAATTTTTTAGGCTTCCTAGTAGACAAGTACCTTAATTGGAAATCTCATACAGAAAAAGTAGAAAAAAAAATAATAAATTTGTGTATGCAATCAAACAAATTAGAAAAACTGTAGGTTTTAAGGCAGCAATTACAGCGTACCACGGTTATGTAAGTGGCATATTAAGATATGGACTAATTTTGTGGGGCAATTCAACTAATGCAAATAAGGTATTTATTGCTCAAAAAAAAAATGTATTAGAGCCCTTTGTAACGCGCCTCCCCTCCAATCTTGTAAGCCTAAATTTAAAACATTGAAATTGTTAACCCTTACCTCAATTTATATTCTGGAGTCGAGTTTATTTGTCAAAAAGCACCCACATTTATTCAAAAAACTAAATGAAGGCAAATTGATTACATCTCGAGATTCTACAAAATTAGAAGTACCTTCGAGTGCAACAGCGTTTTATAGAAAATGTTGTCACGCAATGATAATAAAAATATTTAATAAAATTCCAAAATCTATTCGAGAATTACTTTTAAGAAAATATTGATCACCTATTTCATTAAAAATAGGTGATCAAACTTACAAACATTAGTCATTGTTGTGTATTACTCTATCGTCAACATTTTCTGTTTCATTGTTTTTGTTAAAATCGTATATCCTTTTATTAAAATTTTTCATATGATTTTCAGTAGCATCAAATGCATAACATTTGTCTATTTCGGATTTTGTATGTAAAATGCCTTTGATTTGTATTAATAACAACACTGGCATAAAAAACATTAGAAAGTCGTACTAAAACAGAAAACAGTGTTGTCACGTTAAAAACAGTAAATCTACTGTTAAAACAGTAGGGTTGGTAACACTGTGTCCTATATGCCGGGCAGTATAGCTGGCAGATTTACACTATTAGAACAGCCACAGAACAGCACAAAACCTATGGTGAACATTTATGGTGTCGTAACCCACAACTGTCTCTTACCATCAGTAGGGGTACTCTTGAATCTCGATATCATGCGAACTGGAAATTGGAATTGTATAGATCATTTTAGGTATTTTGGAACACAGTACTGGCGGATTATTAACATTTAGTTGCATATAAATTCAACAAATCCGATAAAATGATTTATTGTTTATTATTAATTGAATGTTAGTAATTTGCCAGTATTGTGTTCAAGAGTACCAAAAATGACTTGATTCCAATTTCGAATAAGACATGAATCGAGGTTCAAAAGTAACCCTACAGGAGAGCCGATTGCTTGTTCGATGTTTTATCACATCAAAAAAAATATGTTAGAAATACAGTTTTTCAAAGCTTGCATTGTTTACTTTGTGAATTCTTGAATCTTGTAGTTCTCATAGAATCTCGTTATCTTTATTTATTTGACGTGTACTTTTTGGTCTCTACAGTTTTGTGTATTACTAGAAATTTCTTCTGGCTTTGCTATACCATTTGCTAATTATGTGGTATTTTCGATTACGTTTATTCGACATAAACTCTGTAACTGCTGGACAAATTTTGATTAATTCTGTATTAATGTGTAATTTAGTCTAACTTCAAAGATAGTATTGCTATTATTCCTATATTTCACCACCCTTACTACTTTACTAGGTAATAGAGCTTCGCAGCGACTCGTCCGGATCGGTACCACCGCCTTACCTATTCCTGCCGCCATAACGTCAATGCTTGCTGTTGACGTGTTCCGGTTGGAGGGTAAGGTAGCCGGTAAACTGACTTTTGCTCGAGGCCTTACATCCCGGCCTCAGGTTGGCAACGCACCATTACCACCTTTAGTGTCTCTAGGTGACGTGAATTTCTTACCATCAGGAAATCCGTCTGCTTGTTTGCCTTCCAATACCTATTATAAAAAAAAAACCCTATACGAGAGCGCAAGTATAGTACGAGTTCACAACCGCTTGGGACAGATGGAGATTTTATATAAAGAAGCATAATATGGAGTTAGGTAGAGCTCGCACTAAACATCTAGGCCGCTCTGAACACGAATTGATTTTCCTCATAGTAACAAAATATGGTATTAGCAGGACGTACAGGGAAAGGGGGTAAATCATCCATAAATTCGGCGATACGCTAGACGCTCACAAGTGTATTTTTATTTATTTATTTATGATATTGGAAGGCAAACAAGCAAACGGATTTCTGATGGTAAGAAATTCACGCCGCCTAGAGACACCAAAGGTGCTAATGGTGCGTTACCAACCTGAGTTCAAGATGTTAGACCTCGAGCAAAAGTAAGTTTACCGGCTACCTTATCCTCTAAAACGGAACTCGTAAATGGCAAGCACTGACGTTATGGCGGCAGGAATAGGTAAGGCGGTGGTACTAATCCGGACGAGTCGCTGCAAAACTCTACCATCTACCAAGTCGCAGAGTTCAACACATGCTAGTTTTCGTGGTAAAAAAAAGTCACTTGCATATCGTTGTGCGTTTTGTACAGTTTTCTTTTCAAGTTTTTATTCGCTGGATTTCGTAGGGATTTTAGGAAAACGGTTTATTCATATATACATGTCTCTAGGTCACTGTTGTCTCTTATCATCAGGAGAACCATGTGCCTTTTGCGACCTACCAACCAGGGAGGCAGACAGTGTTACTAGAATTTTTTTTTCGAATCGCCTCGCCAGAGCGCTCGTGTAGCCCCGAGATAGCCCCATCATGGCCCACAGGTAGTTAACGCGGGAAAGTTTAAATAAATAAAAAAAAACATAAAATTATGTACCTGTGTAAATGTAAATTGTGTACCTGTATGTTGCGAGACAGTTAACGTTTTAAAATCCATGCTATAACATATACATAATAAAAACTATTAAAACTGATTGTTGGTGTTAAAGTTTTTTTTTTCTGCATAAAAATGATTTTTTAATAAAATATTTCTGAAAAAAAAAATATAGCCAAATCGGCTACCTGTAGCCTGCGGATAAAATAATATCGCAGCTCGGTAAGGGAGATAGCCCTATTGGCGCTAAATAGCCCCATCTGGCAACACTGGAGGCAGATGAAAAAATAGAAAAATCCATCTTAAATTTTTTATCGACAGGCTCTTACGTTCCAACAAATGCGCACTGGCCTCACTATACGCTATATTCCGTGACGGCCACACAGCGGCCAGGCAATTTCTCATAGCAACACTTCAAGTTCCTGTGATGACAGTCCTTCAAGAAGATGAGTTCTTCCTCGATATAGATCCCGATAAAGCTATGGAAAGGTACTAAGTTTGCTTTTTTTTTACCGTCAATTATAACAAAATCATTCTCTGATGTTCTTTCTTTCTTTAGTTTTTGGCACTCGCGTTAGAATTTTGCCATTAGTCAAGTAGAAATTTGAATCAAGTTTACCGATTTACCAAAATCGGGGTCCAATAATTTAAAATTAGTTACAAGTCGTCAATAAAAGTCATGTCAGGGTCTTGAGTAAAGCGGTGGCCTCATTACTCAAGCTCACATAATGAGATTTGGCGGAAACGGGGAAATACACGATATGCTGATTTCTTTATGATTATTTCACTTTATCACTTTTATTGAACAAAATTGTAAAAAATGCCACCAAAATAGGCTAATTTCACTCAATATAAACACGAAATTCAATAATTATGGAAAAACTGCGACCATCTTTTCTTTCGATGGCGCCAAAACTCCTCTTTTATATTCATAAATCTTTTTCATCCTGGATTTCGGCATTTGAAAGATCTTATTTAAAATGTAAATTATAAATTAATTTAAGTAAGCAATCACAATCCCTAATTTTGTTAAGTAAAACTTATTACAATAAACGTGAAATAATGAAGGTGTTCATTTTCAGATTCACACCCGCAGATCGTCTAAAGAAGTTCGGTCAGCCAAACAGCGCTGAATATGCGACGAAGGTGGGCAGGTATCGCAAGTGGACCGTCCAGTCTCTGTACAATCTCACCAGCAAGTTCATAGCATCGTTTAGGGAGCACTGGGCTAACTTCCCCGCACTTATCGCGTGGATTGTACAGCAGATAGTGCATTTGCTGAAACAACATTCCAGGTAATTTGTTTCGTTGGTTGCTTAAAGCTAAAAATAGTTTTCTGGCATAACATGAAATTTGTTCCTACAGTTTTCAATTTGAAGTTGCACGCCCAAAACTCGTGGCATTTGGTTAGTGCCTAACATTTAACCTGTTAACATCAACTCATTCTCTGACCTTTAAATATTTCTTTCAAACCGCTATACACTTTAAATTTTCTTATTTATTTAAAAATTAATTGTTGTTCGTTAGTCTCGCTAAAACTCGGACAACAGCTGGTCCGATTTGGCTTATTTTGGTTTTAAATTATTTGTGGAGGTCCAGGGAAGGTCTAAACTCTAAAGGATAAAAAAACACTTCGAGGAAACTAGAAAAAGACATCATTTAAGTTTTCCCAGACAAACAGAACGGTCGGAACGAAGTTCGGCAGGACAGCCAGTATTATATAAAGAAATTGGTATATAAACCACTCATTATATTTTTACGCCCAATTTCGAAAACCTCTACTTCAGCTACTATAGTTCAATAACTAGACAACCACTGATATTTTTAAATCCTACTAATACTATAAAAGCGAAAGTTTGTGAGTATGTATGTATGGATGTTTGTTACTATTTCACGCTCGAATGGCTGAACGGATTTGTATAAAATTTGGAACACAGATAAATTGTGACCTGGATTAATATATAGGCTACTTTTAATCTTGATCGCACAACGGGTTCCTGTAAAAATGCGAGCGAAGCGAAGCAGGCAGCAATGCAATTTTTGATCGTAGATAGGTTATTGTAATTTGATGTTACTAAACATATAATATTATGCTGTTTAGTTAGAAAGAACAAGATATAGTTATGATTTTAAATTAAAAGAATGAGATAGAACTATTTATATGTATGGTAGTTGCTTATCGATGGCATAATTGCTGCTTGAAAATAAATGTGTATCTTCACGCCCGCTTCCTATAGGATGCCAGAAGTTCCACTAAGGCATCCACAAATAACCCAAGGTGTTACTAGGTGGTAGAGTTTCGCAGCGACTCGCCCGGATTGGTACCACCGCCTTACCTATTCCTGCCGCCATAACGTCATGACGTGTTCCGGTCCGGAGGGTAAGGTAGCCGGTAAACTTACTTTTGCTCGAGGCCTAACATCCTGACCTCAGGTTGGCAACGCATCATTAACATCTTTGGTTTCTCTAGGCGGCGTGAATTTCTTACCATCAGGAAATCCGCCTGCTTGTTTGCCTTCCTATAACTTAAAAAAAAAAATTTCAATGTCCCAGGTACCAATAGGGCACTTATCAAATCTTGGGTAACGTTGTTTTTATTAGATGATTGAAGAAAACAATACTTTTAGTTGCCCGACCTCATGTAGCATACCGATTTGGTACTCGGCTTCAGAAAAAGAATACACTAACTAACTAACTAAATAAATTAATAAAAGTTCCTTTTTTTATTGCAGAATAACAGACCGAGAACTACATGCAATATGTACAGATCTGGTGTTGAACAACTTCATATGTCCCGCCATTGTCAACCCCGAAGCACACGGGGTGGTGGAAATACCGGTCTCGTATATCGCTCGGTTCAACCTCATACAGATCGCACAAATTGTACAAATGCTCTGCTTAGCCAAGTATCAAGAGGTATGTGGAAAACTTAGTTTTTGTATTTCGAGGTACATTTTCCTTATGATCTTAGTCGTTCGTTGATTACATCACTATTACCTTTTTTATGTAATCAAACATTATATAAGCAAATATTATATATAACATTACAAATACAAACATATTATAATATAACATTATATACAAACATTATGTAAGCAAACCACCAACCAACAGCGAGGCTTAGGTTCGATTCCCGATCGGGG
>NJDD01001580.1:157804-203012 GCA_002245505.1 Calephelis nemesis
GCGCGCGCGCCCCGCGACAAGCTGGCGGCGGTGGTGCGGACGGGCCGCACGCTCGCGCACACGCTGGCGCTCACCGACGGACACCCGCCCGCCGCCGACGACATCACCCCCGCACTCGTCTTCGTGCTGCTCAAGGTCACTGTATATACTTAATATGTACTCTATATCTTTATATATATAATTCTTGTGTTCGTGTGTTTGTCACTGAACTCCTTCTAGACGACCAGACGGATTTTGATGAATTTTTTTGTATGTATTCAAGGGAATTTCAGAATGGTTTTGATTCACAATTTGGTCACCTGGAAAATGTTTTTTAAGTGGCTTAAGACGCATGTTTTCCTTTTTTTATATGGAAAACTTCAAGATTGCCTGTTTTTATAGGATTCAATTTTGGTAGACAGAAAAACAAACTAAAAACAAAAAAAGTATTTTTTTTTGTTTTTAGTTTTTTTTAATGTTATCTTTTAATTGCCATCATCCAGTTACAACCAATACGATAAAAATATTTTTTCATTCGAAAATACGAAAAAATTTTCTCAAACCTGATATACTTGTAAACACGAGTATGTGAACTTCTTGAGTTGTACTAGGAATACGCCTCGTAAGTAATTCTCGTGTACGAATTATTTGGTTGGTAGTTAGGTACCCGTATATCTGACGTACTATTACGAGGTACTATCTGTTTTTGGAAGGCAAATAAGCACACATATTTTCTAACATTAAAAAATACACTTCGCCTACAAACGTTCACCATGTTAATGGAATAGTAGGCGAAGTAAGCCTTCGCCCACGGCCTCGCACATAAAGGGGCTTCCCACTACCTTAAACCTTTTTAAATCTAAAATCTTTGTTTATTTTTGAATTGAGTAAAAACCTGAAAAATAAAATTTAATCAAATTAGATCAGATCGTGTTTGGTAAGACCATGGTATAATAATATAAGTATAAGATAAAGTTTTTGGGTAGCTTTTGGGAATTAACGGAAAGGAGCCTCGCCGATGCGACTTTGCCCACGTATATGTTAGTCCACGCTGCGCCACTTTACGCAACGACCAACGAAGTAACGTAACAATGAACGCTTGTGTTGCAGGTGAATCCTCCATCGTTGCTGTCCACTATCGAGCTGGTGAACGCGCTGGGCGGCGCGCTGCTGGCTGGTGAGGCGCTGTACTGGTGGACGCAATTCTGTGCCGCCGTCGCATACATCAAGACCATGGACTACCCCCACGACTCCTAGCGGCCAGCGGCGCTGGTCAGTGACACTTCTGCTGCCTTTTATTATAAGATGTCACCTGTACAAGTCTACTCCAGCACTGAACAAGAAAAGTAGCACTGACGTTATAGCATAAGGTTTAACTAGGATGACGGAAATAATCGGGACGGCTACGGTTACGAACGAATGGACTGGTGTACTTACCCAGTAACCTAAAGAGCTAAATTAAAAAAGTAGGCGATGGAGTCGTCACATTCTAAATCCAAATAAAAGTTTTGAAAAACTTGAAATAATTTTTTAACGCTATGTTGATTTCAGATAGCAGCGCGCAGTAAACTAGCATTGGCAATAACCCGAAACACATACACCCGCAGAGGCCGTCGAAACACCATATAAATACTAACGGATCTAAACTGTTCGATATTACGCTGTTCTTGCACAGTCGTCGCCATTACACGTGCTTGAGTGAGACGGAATGACTCTCGCTCTCTGTCGTCGTGGATGGTGTTATGTTATATGCTCTAAGTTTGTGAAGAAAATCAAGAATAAGTAAAAGTGATATTATATTTCATAAGATTGTTTGCGTATTGTCTTATATTACTAAGAAGACGTTGAAGGATAGATAAAACTTGATAGATTGAAAAAATACTAAAAAAAATAATATACTTTAAAAATGTTTTCACAAGAGAGATGCTTAATTCTTTTTTTTTATATAATTTCTGCGCCTCAACAATTAACTTGATTCTGCCTACAGGCTAGAGATAAATAAATAAATTTCGTTTAATCCAAAACTTTCACAGATTTGTAGCGTTCCTTTTACTTATAATCATTTAAAAAGCTTTAACATCATCATTTCATTACTTTATTATTGTAATTTTTTGAAATATCTGAGTAAATTTAAAAATATTTATTTAGAAATTTAATGTCAATTGATATTAGTTGTAGGGACTTATTTATATTTATTATTAATTTCATGTTATTTGTAAAAATCAAAAGTACAAAAAAAATATTTCAAATTATATGCTAGATTTTACGAAGGGAAATTAAGTACAAGATTTTTATTTTTTTTGCCATTATTTGGTAAATTCTTCCTAATATAAACCACGTGCAAATTTGAAATTGAAAACTTGAGACATTTTTTATTGGTAATAGATTCTACTATCATGAAACTATTGAACGAAATGTATAAAAAATAACTTAACCTTATATTAATTTTGCATTAACATTCCTTGATTTTTAATTGTCTACTGGTTCTGAAAAAATTTAATAAAAATACCATGATTTTCATATATTTTCGCGAAGGGCCTGTTTAAGGCCTAATTGTTCAAAAAAAAATATTTTCATGCTTGTAAAATGAATAATTAAAAGTTTAGCGATTTAGGCATAATAATTAATACCATGACATACATGTAAAATAATATTCAAGTTATATTATTATGGATCTTTACGGGACTTTCTAGTAGAGAGGGTTCCATGTTTGTGCTCTTTTAAATTATGCGTATGTAAAAGTAATTGGAAACCACTGTGATAGTGGTGCTAGGGTGGTTTAACAGAGTTAATCTTTACACATCACTGTTTAAATATTCCCGGGATCCACATCTTAGAAATTTAACAATATGTAGCAACAAGAAACTACTTAGTGCGTTAAAAAGGAGAACAGGGCTTAGATGGTCGTAGTTTAAAGTTTTGTAGGGTAAACATTCATAGGTAAGTCCTTGCAGACGGGCGAGATTGTTTACCGTGTTGGTACAAAAGAAAATAACGTAAATTCTTTAGCGTGAGGTCAGTGTCATTTACTCTCAGATTAAATGTTTGGTTTTCATATATTTTTATTTTGGTTGTACGTTATAATAAAATGTTTTTTTTATGTAAGTACTGAATATTTTTCGTACATAGACCGTATAGCAAACTGTATTCAAAATAGTTTGTTGGGGACCCACTTGCTCAATATAGGCCTATGTATCGTCTTTTTAATAAATCATTTTTCGTTAATGAAGATGATAATATGTAAAAGAAGATTATTAATAAATAAGGATGATTTAGTTTACTTTGACGATATTTAAGTCGAATTAGGTAGAAATGGTGGCAGAGCGTGGTTGAAAAAAAAGTTAGATGAAAATCAATGAGGAAATCTCGTTCGTCTGCGGTAGCGGTTATATAATATACAACAGTATTTGTAACATATATAAAGTTGCTAAAATTTTTTAGTCTGTATTTTAATATGTGATCTAAAATATTTTGCAATTCAAAATAATTCAGTTTAGACAAATCCTATCTTACATTGACATACCTACTTACGAAATGAGTCAGCTATGTATGAAACTTTATACTTACTAACTCAACACCACTAAGTGTCTCTTCTCAACAGTCGAAATTATAAGAAGGAAAAACTTGTAAAAAAAATCGTAAAATATTTTAACTAATTTTCTCAGTATTTATTATTTATGTAATTTATGTTTAAATCATTGTAATATATTACCGTAATAATAATAACAGTAGAAAATCCATTCATACCTCTTAATAATTGATTTCTTCTTTTATGTTTGAATGTTTCAAATGATATATTCTCATGCAAGACTTTTAGTTTGTAATAAATATTGTTAATAATAGCTCACACACAAAAAGATGTTACCGCTCGCTAATTATTTAGTAATATTTCTAATTGCATATCTGAAATAGCTTCATTATTTACACTAGAGTGAAATAACAACGAATTTAATGTAAGTTAACAGTATGATCTGACATTGTAAGCATTAATAGCTAGGTAATGTAAGACACAATCTCTATCTACGTGTATCTATCGTACTAAAATGAAAGAATCGTCTCATTATATTGGGTCAAGTGGATTATCTAATGTGACAGCAGGTGCGAATCTTACTGTCAACTTCCAGACTCCAAAAATTAAGGTCCTACGCGAAAGTCAATAATATAGTTAAAATCAATGGTGGGCGACAATTCTAAAATAATCTAATTATTGCGGATACGAATGTTTGTATAATCTCTATCAAACATTTATTTAACCACTTGATAGTTAAAGGATCAAAGAAAGTTGGGTTAGGTGCCGCCATTTTGAAGTATTTTCACACGTAAACGCAATTGCAACAAATTATAAGGCTGCGTCTATTATACAGCCAATCCTCATTTTGTTTAATAAGGCGTGGGGTATGATATCGGACTATCGACCTCCATAGACCGTGCAAATGTGGCACCATAAAGATCGAGGACACGGTCATACCGACCACTAGGCTGGATCCGAGCATGATTGATATTGGCAACATAAGGGTCGTTGTCATTACAACACCGGCTCCTGAAGCATTTCTTTGTTCATCTCTAGATATTTTCTAGCCAAAGTGCAGGGAAAATCCAAATTATTCACAATCTAACAGTATTTCACTGGTGGTAGAATGTTGTTCAGCCACTTGCCTGGGTAGGTATTCACTCACCTGTTCCTGTCGTTATAATGAGTGTCATGTTTCGGTCTGGAGGGAAGGATAGCTGGTAGACTTGCACAATAGGCTTAATATCATGACCACAAGACGCACAAACAACGTCAACATAGGCCATGTTTATCTCCTATCATCAGGAGAGCAGTGGGCTTGTTCGCTATCTTATCAGATAAAAAAAATAAGTGAAATGATTCTTATTCATTCTAAAGTTTTAAAATATGCTTGTAGTTTTTTTTGTATAAAATGTAAAATATCTAAGCTTCTAAAAGCTAAGCTTGTAAAAGAATTGTGATATATATGTACGTCGATCAATGACTATATAGTCATTAGGTGTGTATAAATAACGGGCTGTAATATATAATAACCCTATGTTTAACCTTTAGGGCTTTGCCTCATGCATGCATCACATACAGCTTCAACTCATTTAAAACCTAGATATCATTTCGTGCTAGTTATCTGCGACTAAAGCGGCCAAATAGAGTATAGACAGCAAGTAAAAGTAAGCATTTGTTTTTTGTGCCACACAGCATACGAAGGAAGGTTTGCTTTACGTCTGTACTCTGCATAAGGCATGGATCTTTTCCGTTTACACATTTAAAGGCCACAATAATAACTTGGTAAACATTAAGATCATTTTAAGCAATATATAAAGGCCTCCTACTTATAGATAATAGATAAGTATATTCAATTCCACGTAATGTAGTTAATAGTATGTAGTTGTAACTAATATTCATTATACTAACTCCTGTATCTTTCAAGTATTTATTACTAACTCGTCTTGCCTAGTGTAATCCTAGACTGCAATGTATAGGTCACCTATTTTTAAAGTGATTAGTTGTTAACATAATCAGAGCAAAAATATATTTAGCAATATTAAATTTATTTTATTTATCCTCACCCTTGAGCTTAGTTACGTTTTATTTTGAGTGATTTTAAATGTAAGAATCCTTTATGCTTGGACCAATCCTGAGCCTCTACCATGAGTTTGTATAGATTACGTACGGTAAGTTACGTGTCGAAATCTATGAAAATTTTGGTCTAAAAATGTGTTTCTCTTAGTTACCACTAGAGGCGCTGTTTAAAGTTTTCATACATATAATTGACAGAGACGGTAGCGAGTAAACTTGACAAGCCGTAAACTCATGGTAAGGGCCCTGAGCGTCGAGGCGGGACGCTAAAGCGAAAGTGTCAGTGGAACTCGGGACGATAAAGCGAGAGCGTCAAAGTGGGATGCGGGACGCTGGCTTGTGCTATCACACACTTGTGCGATTACGGTGTATATAGTGTAAGCCGAACCGTCCGTGTCCAAATCCCCTATGACTTTACCGAAAATATAAATTCTAATTTAATGTTAAATTCTGCTTTAGTTGACATCTCAATTTTAACTTGCAATTTGTTACTAAACTGTACGTTTATACGAATTTTTCAGTGAGCTTTAAGTTAAAAATTTACTTGTCTACATATGGACTAAAAAGGGGTGTATACCAGCCATAACTTGGCAACCAGGAAATAAAGTGCCTCCCCATCTAAAAATCCAAATGTTTAGTAGACTAAACAGTCAACAGCAGTGGATCCTAACCTAAGGTCCCAGGCTCTTGCTAATGAGTATTTATATTCCTAGGTCCCAGGTATCCTTGACGCTCCCACAAGAACCAATCAAAAGCTTGGTTGGTGACATTTGAAATAAAAATTTACCATGAAACTATGTTACTACTGGAGGTTACACTCCTAACTAAGGCCAGTGATGATCACTGGATAAAATGTACATCAAATGACGTGTTTTGTGTTTGCTATCTTCATTTGATATAGCAAACACAAAACACGTCATTTGACAGCTATTTGATGACCGATGTACATTTTACTCAGTAAATCAGTCCCCCTGATGTCGTTTCCAAATACTGCTAACTTACTCTAGTTTACTGACCTCTTTAAGAAACTTATGATCTCAAAAAATGTCAAAACGACAGAGGTCAATAAATTAGAGCCCAGCAATAATATAGCTTCATGTTTCCTCTACTCGTTTACTGATATTAAGAGAAAAAAAATTCAAGGAAGCCCCAACAAATGGTCCATCCCAAAAAGTTATGATGCCACAGACACACACACCTAACTTACAACACCTCTCTTTTTAAAGTGTTTAATAAACTGCTAAGATTACGGAATGCAATACAGTAACTTTTAAACTACGTCCCAACAGTCACCTCCCAGTTCTTCATCAGGTCCTCGTCATCAGAAAATATAAGCAGATCTAAATACGACGAATCTGGAAGGCTTTCCAGGGTTACGTTTACTGTCTTCCAGCTCTTTCATCAAACCACCTCCCAGTCCCCCATAATATGTCCAAAAGTGAAATAAATACTTCATAGTGAATCTTATATCCATTTCAATATTTACTAATGTGAGCTGATGACTTTGCTAGACTGGACAAATCTCCATAAACAATCTGGGTGTTTATCAAATATATTCTGGTATCTATTTAAGTATTTCTATGTATTAGAATCGTTGACTAACACCCATAACACAAGCATTTATGCTTACTTATTTAAGCTTACTTTGGGGTTAGATTCAATTCGTGTGATTTGTCCAGGGATATTTATTTATAAACTGAGGCCAAGAACTATTTTGATTGTCAAAATTATAAACTAATCCAATGTTATTTTTAATTTCATTTCCTTTTCAATATGTTTGGACTTGTTTAGTATGTAAACACATAGTGCCAGGAGTTGCTCGCCTAAATAAAAAAAAAAAAATGGATGGGCTCAACTAATACTAGCCAAGTGCAAACTAGGCTTTACAGCTTCAGGTTGGAAACAGATAGTCACCACCTTGGAATTTTATAGATGTGTATTTTATTGAAATAGTCTGTTTATTTGCCTTCCAATTACATAATTATTGAGTTCTTCAGGTTTAAGGCCAGTATGTATCATGTGGTATGTATATGACGCCTCCCTATACACATTATAATTTATATAAGGTCAGTATTAAAGTCTTATGGTTTAAAGTAATAAAAAGATATTCTGGTGTTACACACTTTATTGTGTAAAACTTTACATGTTTATGTATGTACACTTACAAACAATAACACTCCGCAACTCTGAAACAAATAAAGAAGGCATTATGTGTTTGTTCACCTGTTATCTAGGTTCAATACATACATATATCTATCTATCATTATCAGTAACAAATTGACGTCATGGCATTCAGCAGTAGCAAATAAATATGTTAGAACATCATTTTACAATAAGCTGGGTGTCATCTACTCTTCCAACACACAGTTAAAAATTTCACTTCAGCAAAGTCATTTCAGTATCCCTAACATAAACGCATCTGTCGTTTAGAGTTTTGCATATATTCAATGTTAATGACAAAATAAATTTGCACCTAATTATTGTCATATCAATGGTTTGTGGCTTGTGTAGTTCAAGAAAATCATGATGAATTAAAGTTGTAAGTAACTAAATCATACATAACTCATTGTACAAAGATGGTGATGGACATTTTGCCACAAAGACAATCTGTCTGCCAGGTCAGAAGAGTAGTAACCACAAGTATATTATTGATGAGTATTTAGAAATTCCATAACTAGTCCAGTCAGATCAAAAACTTTTGCCACCATAGCATTGGCACCTGCCCATGTCATGATCTGCTTGGGGAGATAGCCAGTAAATTTACAGTAGAGGTGGCTTCATTCAATATTCCTATGTTCCGTTGGCCGTGTACTTCTAAAAATTTTGTCAGTCACTTCATGGTATTTTAATAGGATATTTGAGTAATAGAAATTCTAAGAAAGCATGATAAAAAAAAATAACCAATGTTCATCATGGTCATGAAATATTTGTTATAATTCAATGGAAATTCACAAAAAACTAAGTTACCCAAATACAACACAAATTTTACTTATATTCAACATCTTTCAATATCAATGGAATAGCAAATTAATTACCTACTTTGTAAACATTGGTTGGTGTTAAAAAAAGTGTGACATGAATATTCAAATCAAATTACCTTATCACAAAATGCATCTTATGATCTTGGTCTCTCCTTCTTCTCTTTGTACAAGGCTAGAAGGGAAACGTTGGCTACCTTCACCACCTGGAAGCAATATTGCAATTCTTATCTGAGATACGTAAAATATATGCAAAAATCTTACTTCACAGTCAGCATGGCTATCACATCACAGCCTTCAGAGTAGCAAATACTCCAAAATCACAAAGCAAATCATCATTTACTTGTAAAGAAAAATAAGCTGTAGATAGCAATGTCTAAATCCTTTAGAGAGCCTATAATATTGTTTCTCAATGTCTGTGATTTATCTATAATTTATTGGTCCACTATCACTCAGCAATACTCCTATCACTAATTACGAAAGTAAACACTAATTAAAAATCACTTTTTTGTTTTTTTTTTAATTAGAAGAGTATGTACTATTTCATTCCTATCACATGTTATAAAACAGTCACTTTTCACTGTCTCATATGTCAAAATTAACTTACATTTTTTTTACAAAATTTAACTTTAGCTAAACTTTTTTTTTTATAAAAAATCAACTTTGGCTAACCGTAATTTTGCATAAAAATTATTATCATGTAACTTGTACATTGTAATGTAACTTTTATCATTGCTTTGCAAAACCAAACTTAAAATACAAATTTAAAAATCATACAACAAATCAATATAATTCAATTGTAAATAATAAAAAAATCAATGAAAGTGGAACATAAAAATGTAAGAATTCTAGTTAATTTTCTCTTGGATATTGTTTACCTTAAATCTGACTCCAGGAATGTCACCAACAGCATGACCTTTACGTCCAAACCCTGCTACTAGCACTTCATCATTCTCTTCAATGTGGTTGAGACAACCATCCCGGGGCACGAAAGCTGTTACTTTCTTTCCATTCTTAATAAGCTGGACACGTACGCACTTTCTGATGGCAGAGTTAGGCTGCTTGGCTTCAACACCACTGAGGAAATATTTAGCATTACTTAGCATGTAACAGAAAGAAAATTATTTTCATAGTATTCTACAATATTTAGATGTTTTTGTAACAATTAGTAGCCAATTTAAATTTTTACATTTAAGAATTAGATCTACCTAGTACCTATTAGATTTATGTTATAAACTTATTCTTTTAAATTACTGAAAAGTAACAGTTGTCAGTGACAGATTACTATTATTAGCCTATATCAATAGGTTATTTTAACAGTAAATATTTAATGACATTCAGTCAGTATCAGTCAGAAAATTAAAGCTTGTCCAGTGAAATAAGTTTTCAAAATAGACTGGAAAGATCCAATTGTAATACATAATTAAGACCCACAATTCCTAATAAGGAAAGACTGGTAGTGTTTTACACATCACATATAATTAATTATTAGTAAATAGCTGTTACTATAAGGCCAAGCTAAGTGTTGACAATGTAAAATATTAAACACACAATGTATTACAGATCAAGAAAAATCAATGTGAAATAGATATGAGATTCTTTACAAATAAATGAAAGAAATATGTAAAGAAAGAGAACAGCGAGTGTAAGCCTTACACAATATGTCTATCTCAATTATCTAATGTCCTATTTGAAAACACACATAATAGCATCATACATTTTAATAACTTGTCTCAACAGTAAAAGAAAAAGCCAAATTGAATTTGTGTACGAATGAAAACCAGATTCCCACATCATGCAAATTATATTAACCACATGTAGTTAATTGCAGCAAACCAGATCAAAAGAAAATTAAAGTATAATAACAGAGTTAATGCCAATCATTAATCCTTTAAGATTTAACATTCAAGCTAGGTCACTAGATGTTTGTTGGTATAAATTTAAACAAACTACCATGATTTTAGGGTTATAACATGTTTTATCAAAACCCACATGTGAAGTTAAACATCTACTACTTTTAGCCATACTTACATAAAAATCATGCATCATGGCAACAACATTCAGCCACTTACTTAAATTGTTTACAGATAGAAGACGTACATTACAACTAAAACTATACGTACACTTCAAGTTCAATGACCTTTCTTCGTAATAAACAAATAGCTGAAAAAGATGCTGCCACTCGCAGTATTATCCTGTGATTGTAACGGAAAAACATTCACAAGAATAATACTGCGCATGGAAACACGCAACCTGCCCATATAAGGTATTCTTCTCTTCAAGCTTCTTCCGAATCTAGGTTAAAGACATACAGTAGAAAAGTAGAGAAGAAGTAGAAAATACAGTAAAAAATATTTAATAGCAAATGAACATGAAACGTACTGGTAACTTACACTTTCTCCAGAACGATGCCTTTAGCGTGAGATGCACCACCGAAGGGGTTAGCCTTCCATCTTGTGCCCATGTGGGCTTTTTTGTAATCTTTGTCCGCCCATCGCTGCTCACGACGATGGTTCACGTGCTTACGCGCCGTACGTATCCCCCGAGGTTTACCTAAAAACGCAAGCCGCCGGTTAAGCAAGTTCGCATGATAAGTTACAAAATCGATGCACTACAACAATCAAAGACAACCGTAAATAGAAAATTTACATTTACAAAATAAATATGAATCGGCAAGTGAGAGATGCTAGTGGATTGAATTTAGACCACGAGAAAAACATGTCTACGCCATGGCCGACAATACACCTAAGCATGCGTAAAAACTAATTTCATATGATAGAATTTTCTTGCAGTTCTCACTTTCACATCACATTACTATGTTTCACTTAAAAGGCACTTTATATAACAAAATTACACAAAACTAATAGTTTTATTGCACAAAAACTACGCCTTACCCATTTGGATAGCACGACACCAATCGGCTACAGATGGGAAAAGAATTATTTTTTGACCAACTACAAACTTCAAGTCAACGGGAGTGCCAATCTCCAACCATAGAAAAATTGGGTTGTCATATTTAAAAATTATTTGATATTGAAATAAAATCTATGTATTTTAACGAACCTTCTTGCGACGTGTAACAATTGCTATGAATTAAATATTTTATTAAAATAAATCTTTTAAGCGCGTTTTACAAGAATCCATAAAAAAATACATTGCTTTTATTTTTCACTAATAGGAACACTGTTTTGATTAAATAGAAATTTTGATAAGTATTTACAAGATAATATTATAATAGAAGTACCTAAATCTTATGTAGTCATACATTTTTGTTCAATCTTGTTTCATCGAAATCGGTTTGATAAAAGTAAATTTACATGAAATTACTTCCTAACATACCACTGTTAATTATTTCCTTGTGATAAAGCTTTTATACCTTGCATTATTGAAAGCCTATTTTTGATACAATTCATTTTATTTAATTTGAACTGCATAATTATCACTGTTCAAGTTATACAAATTGAACCTTACCCCAAAATAACCAAATTATGTGTAAAATTAAATCAAATTTATTTATTTGATGAATTTTACATACATATAAATGTATGACTGTGTCATGGGTGTTAGTCAACGATTATAATTCATGTTAATACTTAAATAGATACGAAATTAAATTTAATAAGCATACAAATCCATAAATATCGGTACCTTAATGTTCATCACACAAATTGCTGCTCGTCGGGAATCCAACCCGAGCCTCAAAGTGGGTTGGTGGAGTTAGACGTGTACTAGCTAGTGCTAGCACCTTGACCAATAAGGCGGTCAAAATAATATAAAAAAGGTGTGTTTGCGATTCACACACAATAGAAGTGAAACTTCAGTAAATCGACAAAAATATATTTGTGTCGTTTTTTTCCGTTGCACCCGTTTTGAAATCACAACGATTCTAAAGAGGTTTCACTTCAATACCTATATTTTAACAATGCAGCTGTACGATTCCCTTAAAATAAAAAGTAATGACATCATGTCTTTTGCACAAGTGAAAACTTTCATTTTCATTTTGTTCATAAAAGAAAATTAAAGCTATAGTTTCATGATCATGATCAAATCGCTCGGGTTTAATTCAGTTCTGGTGTCTCCCTCCGAAAACTCTCCGAAAAGTCTAGGTAATGAATATGAAGAAAGTTAGGCTGGCCTGCAAAAATTGTGACATTTGGCACTCGATATACGTACTCTCTGCCTACTTCAACTTGGCGTAAAGGTCTGTTTATATATACTACATATTTTGATATAAGTTTGTCACCAAAACCGTAAATGGAACTTGAATGTACAAGCAAGACATTCCCACGCTGAAAAAAGGTAATCCGTAGTTTAAACTGCATCAGTCACTAATACGAGTATCTACCACTTCATATGGGAGTAAACTACTTCGTTAAGGTGTCAGTATTTACAGTCTCTATTGTCACATATATCTGCGAAATTTCTGTACAAAATTCCGTTTCGAAATTTTGATCGGTAAAAAATTTTCGGTCATACAAATCCTCTGAAACTCCATTAAGGTAGAAACAAGTTTTTTTTAACTTATTTAATAAAAGAAACAAAAGTGTAAAATGTACTAGATACCTTATAAAAGCTTGCAAGTTTTTTGTGGTAACTGTTCTATCCTTCGTTTTTTAAATAATCAAGCAATTGAACTACAATTAAAACTTATAAAAATTATTGGTCTTTTTAAACTTGGTGTTTTATGTCTGTAGTAATTGAAAACTTACAACATCGAAAGATCACTTACTTGTCAAATTTCGTAGCCATCGGGTTATTAGATAGCATAAACTGTTGTTAGCTTTTAGTGTTTTAAATTCAGTGTTGAGTATTTTGAAAATACTTTTCATCACTGCATTTGTGTTTATTTAGAATTGATCAATAATTTCCTATTTCCAAATAACCTTTGAGTATGTCGGTTTTATTTTAATTCAAAGTTTGTTATGGGAGGAAAATGAAGTAGATATTCTATTGTAGTAAAGTGTATGTGGTAACACTTCGCTCAAGTCATAACCATAAATGTTTTGTCATGTTGGCAGCATTGTAAGCAAAAAAAAAAACTGTCAAATGCTGTCAAAAACAAAAAAATATTGTGTTGTCAGCATGCAAAATGAAAATTCTGTCAGTCACGAAGTGACAAAATTGTTTTGTCGTCTGTCAGTTGTCACCCCTGTCAGTGTCATACTGATTTTGTAGCTTTGCTTTGGTCTTGTATGTAATGTTTTTTGTTGCGTAAATTAATTATTAACTAAGGTTTATTGCAAGATATAGATTGATCAACATAATCCTACTTGAATCAAAAATTGTCTAGTAATTTTGCGAACATTCAATTTTTTGAAGTACCTATAAAATTAAACACGTTATAGACTTTACAAGTGCTCGTGCTTTTTACTTTTCACTACATAAAATTCAGTAAAAATGTCCATAGGTCTTGCAAGAAAAGACGGCGGTCCTGGGTACGTTGGTATACAATTTTGTCAAGAATGCAACAACATGCTTTACCCCCGAGAGGATAAAAACAACAAAGTGTTACAATATGCATGTAGAAATTGTGATTATAAACAACTAGCCGACTCGAATTGCGTGTATGTAAACAAAATTATGCACGAAGTCGACGAACTGACGCATATTAATCCAGATGTTGTTAGTGACCCTACACTACCTCGGACCAAGGATCACATGTGTCCAAAATGTAACCACAGAGAGGCGGTATTTTTCCAAGGACAAACAAGACGTGCTGAGGAGGAGATGAGGCTGTACTATGTATGCACCAGTTGCAAGCACAGATGGACTGAGTGAATGCATTTGGATCTATATGAAGTACAAATTGTGTTTGCATTGAATTTGAGAGAATGTATTAATAATAAAACTATTTTTCGTACAAAGGCAATTGTTTTATATATTTACTCTCTGTTGCCTGCATGGTTAATGGTCCCACAAGAACATTTTTACTGTATAAAAACTATCTAATATGTTAATAAAAATTACTCTCAAAAGTAATCATAATTTTAAATTATCAGTTAATTACAAAAAATATACAGAAAAGTTAAAGCAATAGAATAATAAAATCCCACTAAAACATTTCATGTAAAAAGTTGCCAAGGCGACCACATAAGGTGTGCCCTGAGAAATTGTTCTTGTAGGTCATGCGAATACTTAGTTTCAAAAGTAAGTAATAAAACAGCGAAGCCATACATTTTTAGTAGGATTTAGAGTAAGGCCGCGTAGATTCAGATTTCCGCGTAGGCTCTACATGATACAGGGCAAACCTAATGTTGACGCCTTGGCAACATTTGACATGAAATGTTTTTGGTGGTATTTCAGTTCTTTTTGTTAGTATGCAGTCTTTTAAGTTTTTTTTTCTTTTTTTTTTGGGTGTATTTCTTACACATTTTAAAAATGTTTTGGTAATAAATAATTAAACTAGTTATAAATATAAATAATTGGCTTAAAATTTAAAGCATTTTACATACATACATATCTTCACGCCAAGTCCCTTACGGGGTAGGCAGAGAGTATCGAGTGTCAGACCTCACGATCCTGACAAACCTGTCTTGCTTCCTTCACATTCATTACCCTTTTCATACAAACACGCCGGTTTTGGAGACTCTTGACACCACCCTCGGATAATATAGCATTTTACGTAATTAAATAATATTTTTTATAAATATTAAAATATTTGCACAACAAAATATGGTACAATATGTTGATATACTTAAATATTTTTGTAACATCTCATTTACACACATATTTCACAAATAATTAATTTTCTTTCTTTCTTTTCTTTTCTCAACAGTGCAACACTTTATCTTGTATTTATTACGTACAGTTGATTTGCTCACCTCTTTGTCAAAGGGTGTATATAACAGACCTACCATGAAACTCCTGATTAAAGCGGAGGTTTTTATAAGTAACTGGTCATATGTTTTTTGGTTTCTATCTACAGTCCCATGTAAACTTTCATATCTTAATTCACAAAATTGATAAAAGTCTCGTTTCTGGGGCACGGTATTTTTTTTTCTGTACTGTATTTACAGATACATACATAATTTCGGCTTCCTAGCACTTCAAGAAGTGTCCTAACATTTTGGAGTCTCGTTTTAGGGTTTGAGGGCGAAAGTCATATTTTTATGAATTTTTTGTTGGTTGTTTATCAAACTGAGCTTACATACCAAATTTCAGGTTTTTGATGATCAATGTGTCAGTGTATCAGTGACTGTGTCAGGGACGAAATCGGTGTATTTAAGATATCAATGAAATCTAAAATATTAGAGCTATTTAACTGAGACTTTGCATGTTTCTATAAATCTATTATTGACATCATATTCTGAGAGTATGAACTGTCTGGTACATCGGAAACCTACTCTATGAAGATTAAAATAAACCTTGAACCTTACGCTTCGGTTGGCTCGTCTTGGCGGGGGCACTACCACTACCCTCACAATACAATACAATCTGGGGATTGCTTTTATTTATAGCTAATTATTATAATCAACATTATAAATATTATGTTTACCCATCTTTAAAAATCCAGCTACTTAATTGCTCCGCCGACGACGAAGTGCAATTATTAATAAAACAAAAGTAATTTTAAAACATTTTATTTAAATAAAAAATATAGCCAAGCAATATCTCTAAATAACAGTTAACAATTCACAGCCATTGATTAATTTAATAATAAAATTGAGAATGCTATAATTAACAGTAAACAAATTTCTCTCTGATTTTATAATCCTAATAATTACAACCATTTTACTAAATTACAATTAAAATTATATTTCTACGGTCTAGTTAAATAACACTTTATTTTTTAGGCCAAAGGGTTACCTGTTAATTAAAACTAAAAAAGGACATAATACTCATTATTAATTTAGTACTAGCAATGGCCACATATTTTTTAGTTGTTTCTAAGGCCTTGTGTTATTTATCTTTAATCCTTTTTTTTAAATAAATTAAAATCTGATGAATACAGTTGACAGAATAACATACAGTCCCTATCTTTAGATCTGATAGATTTACAATGGTACTACTAAAACATACAAAAACATACTAAAACAAACAAAACAACAAACTAGGTAATTAAAATCAAAGCCTTTTTTAGCATTGACATTGTTATTCATAGTCTATCTTATTAATAAGCATGGGCTAAGGTAGGAGTAAAATTTTGTTGATATTATAGCCTCTATAACTCTGTAATAAAGACTTTAATACAAGGCTGAAACACGGAGTATTTTACTCTATGTTTATTAATAAGACGGAGTAAGTATAATTTTTAGATTGTGCTCTTCATTTAGTCTTAACTCTTTTCTCTGATATAATACTTTCTTAAGTCTTTTTTAAGCTATAAATAATATGCAAAAAAGCTCTTAGTGCTGATGCTTTAAAATGATAGAATTTTTTTGGCCTTTATAATGAAAACTTAAGTGCTAAGTTTGGACTAAGTGAGGGCCATTTATAAGCTGTATATACTTTTTATTAGTAAAAAACCCGTAAATAGCATAATTTAGGACACAGATAAAAGTCTATACTAATATTGCTCCTAGGTTTAAATTTTACTCATTATTTTTTGACAATGCTTATTTAACAGAAAGCAAATATTTGACAAAAATATAAACAGCTGACGAATGGCCACTTCAACTTTTAAATTTACCTAAGGCTGGGTCCACTTTTTAGTAGTGATAATGACACTGTCATGTTCCGGTTCGTACATACACAGGATCCGAACCTACAACAAGCGGACAATAGAGCTGAACATGTTTTGTAAAAATCAGTATGTTAGAAATAACTGAAAATGAGATACCTAGAAATATCGTAGACAGAATATTTTAAATTATTTTTGTAAAACCATGATTTTCCATTTTTGCGTTTTTTTTTTCAAAAAGCCCAAATAAATGTGTTCGCAATAAAACATCCCTTAATCCCTTAACATATACATATTTTTTCTTTTATCAAATTAAGCGAAATTAACTGGAAACGACATAACTCTCCATAACTGGTAACTCCGGTTAATAACAGGCATTCCTGCTGCACATTTTATACGCCTTAAAAATCAGGTCAGGATAAATTTTTCTTATTATCTTAATATTGCAACATTTTATGAAAATAGTTATTTATAAAAATAAAACAATAAGATAATTATAATCTATTTCAAAACTGCTTAAAAAAAGAGTTCAATGAACCACACGGAAAAGATACGAGAATCGAGGATCGCCTGAAAAATAAAAGCGTCTGTACTTGACGGCACTCTAACAATACAAAGTATCGTAATAGCCGTTATAGACGGTTGTAAACATTGGTTTGCATCCGTCAGGACCGTAGACTTGATCCAAATTTAATAATAATTGAAGGAAGGTCGAAACAAAGTTTCCGAAAAGGCTCCCTTTGTTGGAAGGCGTCTTTACAATCGTGTAGAACGTCTATATTATGTAGCTGTGGCTTTTAAAACACAAGTAAAAGTGGTAAAAGGTACAATAAGGTTGAAACGGGTGTACAGACTTACAATACGGATACTCGATACAATGTCGACCCAGCCTTATTACTTATTCAATGGATTAACAATCTAAAAGCATCAATATATCTTGTAAACAGGACGGGTACTATGGCAAACAAGCTATTTATATTTTAATTGAAGAGAAGCCGCTAACATTGATTCATATTCTTAATATTATTATCTTTAGGGGTTGCTTAAAGATTAGACGTAGTAGGGAAAATCCTATTACTTTCTTTTTATATATTCAGATACATATAATAATGAGACATTGAAAATATTGCTTGATCTTCGCGGACATTAATTATTTGCCGTTCTGACAACATCGTTTTATGTTATATCAATATCAAAATAGTCCTATCGTATCAAATATGTTTTCAAATGACAGTAATGCAAACGTAAATATGGCTTTTACAATCTCTTATTTTGAAAGAGGGTATAATATCATACATGCTGCCAATCCTAAGTGGGATAAATGTAATGTACAAAATTACATAAGTAGTTATGATGGCACAGCACAGAGGGAGGTAAAATTCAGCATAAAAGGTTGGAATGAACAGGGACAACAATTATTCTGGGGCCTTATAGTTTATTATCAACACGCATTAGGGTTGTGTCAGGGGCGTATATAGACAGAAACCTAAAAAATGTTACTGCGTACATTGTCTTGTTTACACACATCAGTTTGGGCATCATTCAGTATGTTGGCTTACAAAGAGACGTGCTTCAGTGTACCGATGTTTTTTCTACATTATTGCTTTATATGTCAGAAATCAGAAAGATCCACTCTTTATAAGTAAGTATAATGGTGGTAACTGATAAAATTTCTAATTAACAGAGTCACCTATTGCTATCTAGTCTTGGGTGAAAACAGGTTACAAATTAGAGCTGTCTTTGCATTAAATTTAAAAAAATAACAATAATTAAACACTTTCCGTCAAACATCATAAAGCAAGCGCAGTGATTGGTTAATTTTTTTACTTACTTTATTTATATAAATTTTAAAGAAAGAGAAAATTTCGCCCCAGACCGGAAATTAAAATGTAACCTATCGTCTCAAGCCGCCAAATGCTCTATCAATTTGAGCTACTGAGGATTCAAGCTCAGGGGCGAAATTTTTAATTCCTTTTCACCCGTTAAAGCGGGTAGTTAACGCGCAACGGGACTTGAATCCTCAGTAGCTCAAGTGGTTAGAGCATTCGTCGGCTTGAGATGAAAGGTTACAGGTAAAATTTTTCTGGGGCGAAATTTTTCTTTCTTTAAAGTTTATAGAAATGTAACCCAAGCACAGGGCAAGTGCCAAAACAAAAACCCTTACTTTATTTGATCACATTAATATACGCAGACACGCTAATTTTCATAGATACTTTTGAGAGTTGAGTAAATCGCGAACTATAAAATTGTATTTACGTACTGGTACATATATTTTCTCTATAGTTGTAACTTCTAAAGTATTTCACTATTTACCAGACTACTTAAATAAGTAAGATATTCAATTCTAGAACGCAAAGCTGCAAGTTTGTTTGCTAAAGTAACGTTTGTTTATTAGTGAAAACGATTATTTTAAGAAATAGCGGTTATTATATATTACCGGATACGAGGGCCAAACTGAAAGTTTTTAGAACTGGCAACTTAAAAGCATTATATTTAAAAAATAAGTTTAAATTTTGAAAATAGAACTCTTTACCAATAATATTGAGTATACATTTCATTTATTTGTCATTTGTTTTACGATTTGGCGGCAAATTGAAAATTGTCTGTGCACGTCAGAATGAATTTAAGCCGAGAAAATTTTCGTGCAATGATTTTTTATGACTTTCGATGTCATATAAGTCAACAAGAAAGTTATGATAGACTTCGATTGGCTTTTCACGATGAAGCCCCATCTCGTGCCACAGTTTACAACTGGTTTAATGAATTCAAACGTGGTCGAACTAATCTCATCAATGATTTGCGTGAGGGACGGCCTTCTACAGCGACGACTGAAGACAATATCAGTGTTGTGCGGCGTATGATAGAGACTGACAAAAGAGTGACCTATCAGCAGATTCGGACAAGTCTAGGCATAGGTATGAGTCAAGTGCACAAAATCCTCCATGAACATTTGGCGGTCAGGAAGCTTTGTGCCCGCTGGAAACCGCATAATTTGACCGAGGCTCAAAAACTCCGCCGTGTTGATTGGTGCCGAGAAATGATCCAAAAATTTAACGGAAGTGACTCAAATGCTGTGTTCGACATACTAACGGGTGACGAAAGCTGGATTTACTGTTACGATCCGGAAACCAAAAGACAGTCTGCTCAGTGGGTGTTTCCTTCCGAAGAGTTGCCAACTAAAGTGAAGAGAGGTCGAAGTGTTGGAAAAAAGATGGTGGCCTCGTTCTTCGGAAAGACAAGTCATTACGCGACAGTTGTCTTAGAGGATCAGAAAACGGTTAATGCAGAGTAGTACACTAACAACTGTTTGCCACTTGTCTTGGAAAAACTTCAAGAGAAACGACCTCGCAGCAGGATCCTCATTCATCACGACAATGCCTCGTCGCACACCGCCAGGCAAACGATCGACTATTTGGCGACTTCAGACGTGGAATTACTGGGTCACCCGCCGTATAGCCCCGACCTCGCACCCTGCGATTTTTATTTATTCCTGAAAATAAAAGAAAAACTTCGAGGAAAACATTTTATGGACGCCGAAGAAGCAGTGGCTGCGTTTCAAAACGCCGTCGAAGAGACCCCTAAGGCCGAGTGGGCAAGGTGCTTTTCTCAATGGTTCCATCGAATGCAGCGATGGATTGATGTAAATGGACGCTATTTTGAAAAGTTATAATAAAACTAATAACTTGCTAGAATGCTTAGTTTTTGATTTTCTAAGAACTTTCAGTTTGACCCTCGTATTACATAAAATAAGCGTCATTTTATCGTTTTTTTAATATCATAACTTTTATCGGAACAACATTCACAGTATTACTAAATTCTAACACGAGAGCGGCTAACGACATGCTTATTTAAAGTATCTTAATGTACCATAAAATAATATCTAGGTAAGTACTAATTTAAGCGTCCTATATTTTAAAATAGAAGTAGTAAATATAAATTGATCAAAGTAGGTTTAAAACTTAACAATTGTATACAATATTCAACTTTAAAGGGAAGACAGATTTAACTTTTTAGGGAAGAGAGAACAAAATTTATCGTTGTCCGATAACAAACTGCTAATTAGTAGACAATTATCAACTATAGTACTACTTTTTAAATTATGCGCTTCGGCTTTACACTTTTTACTCTTTTTACACTTTACACTTCTATTTTAAATTGGCTGACCTAATCTAAATTTAAGCGAAATGATTAATTATGTGTAATAACAACTCTATATAGATATCTTTAAAATACATTCGATTTCCGAAGCTTGACGAATATAGCCGAAGCGCATAATTTAAATAGTACAACTGAACATGTGTTTAGGTAATGAAGACTAATATCTTCTAAATCTACTGGAATTTGAATCTGTACGGGTGTTTACTGATCTTAATACGAATATGCACTAAATGGCAAAGGGAAGCCTAGGCGTGATGTTAAATATTTCAGCGTTGAGGGTAAAAAACATTAAGTAACAATTATTAATGGTAATGCAACATGACACGATCGTATCATAAGGCGCTGTACTTACGCCAAAACCAGCGAGGGTGAACGGAACGGTTAAGCTGGAAACTTATTATCAGCCGCGACTTTTTTTGGAATGAATAATGTTTTGCCAACTGCACTTCACCGGGCTTTGTGGGACGAGCAAAGTGCTCAGCCCGAGACATCATTATCTAGATGGATTGGACTGTTCCATACAACGCCGAGACTGTACCTCGACTTGGTGCTGCGTTCTGGTGACTGGGTGAACTTAATGGAGGAGTAGTGGCGGCTCATCGCTCTTCGTTTGACGCGGTTATTGGATCCGGAGGATCCGATAGGAAGTGACGAGGTCTTCTAAATTTGGTGGGCAAGTTTGCGGCCGGTATGAAGCGGCCGCGTGTCGCGGGTGCTAGTTCCAGCTTAGATGGGGGGTGAACGGAACGGTTGAGCTGGAAACATGTTATCAGCCGCGACTGATAAGTGTGCACATTCCGTCCGCGGGCGCTTAAAGCTGACATAAACTCCCACCGCGCCAGATATCTTTCGGACGTCCGAACGCTCAAGGTCACGTCCGCGACTTACGTCCGATAGTTTGCACGGCTCATTGCACTTTTATTATCCATATACCCCGTAAGTAAACCACAGCAGAAAGCCTCGTCCGAAAGTGTGTTTCCAACTTTACGCTCACCTTTAACTTACGCTCATCCGTCATCGCCCGTGTGAGTGATACCTAAGTAAGTTTGCATGTGTTGCTTACACATTTTTTTAGATCATTTGCTCTGAGCTACAGTGTGATATTAAAGGCAACACTATACGTAAAGAATATACAATTACTTGTAAGGAGGTGGATCAACTACTAATAAATGAAAATTAGAAAATGATATAAGTTTTATCTAAGTGAAATGTGAAAATTACGTATTTTCAGTTATAAGTATACCTAACAATTTTAATTACATAAATGCTATTCATATCGACGTCGTTGTGTGCGTAGGTAGTACAGGTACATTATAAGTTTGTAAAAGGTAATTACATCCTAATAGTATCAAATGTAAGCTCAGCAAAACAACCATTATTATTTATTATCCGTTACTTAAGCACGAAGCTCACTAAACCTGAGAATGGACATTTTAAATGCAATTACTACTACGTCTATAAACATTTAACATTTTCTACAGCTAAAATTTAGGTAAATGATGTAGGTATACGGCCATAATAACAACCTATCTACAGATAGACATAGACGTACTAGAGTTTTGTTGCTAAGATATTTTTATAATTCTTGAAAAGTAACAGTGGTTACCTCTTATTTGATCTAAAATAACACTATCTCTTGTCTAAGGTAGCTTATTAATATTGGCCGATAGTGAGCACCGCAGATATCTACGTTGATTACTATACTCGGTTATTTTATTTATGATAAATGTTGATAGATTCTAAGATCTGTGTAGGGTTCACATATAAAAATTAAAAAAACCAGCATCCAGGTACCGCGCGGGAGGCTCCGGTAATAATGGTCCGAGTTCCCGGGACGGAATACTTAATATCTCCGTTTTTTCTTAAAAATTTAATCATTAACAAAATTACCTTCGTAAACAGTAACAAATATTAAAAAAAAGCTTTTCCATGTACAAATCATTAATAACTTCTTTAAACCCCTTAAACATTAGATGTAGTTCAAAAGCAATTTAAATGTATCAATGGTAACATTTTCTACATAAAATTGTGACTTAATGACAGATTAAATGTCAATTGACATCTCTGAGTGTGGCCGTAAGCATTGTGTATTTTACTCTTAGAGGCATGTTTTAACCTAAACCGGGGCGTTACCAATATTTTCATTGTTTATGTTTGTTTACGTCTCCTCTACATTGTAATTTGCGAACGTACAATTCGTATTACACATTAGGCATCTATTCAACGTTTATATAACATTATATGTACCTACAGTACGTCTTAACTTCTAGCGGGTTTCGTATTTACCTAAATAACATCTACTGTAGGTACAGCGTGACTTATAGAACAACCTACAGTCTATTCTAATCGTTTGACCATTTAGCATGAGCGTTTGTTGTCGTTTTACGATGAAGACAATACAAGAGTGTCAGTTATGTGTCATGACTTGCAGCTGAAAAAGTAGGCTGAAAAACTTTCTATTATAACATAATAAAATATTAATTTCATAAAAATATGCGAAGCTAACATACTATTCTTACGCGAATGCGATTTTTAAAGAACTTTCATCAAAAATGCGGGTAGACGCAAGACATATTAATTACATCGATCGGATTTTTGAGACCTCATTCGTAAGAACCATAGCTGATGTAAATCTGGCTTAGACGATGGGCGTTTTGTCGCATACACGGTGTCACGGTACTGTAATATGCTGTATGCACTAGTTTAACTCGGCTCTGTTTTTGTATTAAATACCTACAGCCGTGCGGTGCGTCAAGGCCATCAATACCATGTTAGGCCTTCAGTATTATTATATCCTTCTTATTTTGTGTCTATAAATATTGATTTTTTAAAACAAATCAAAATCGTTTAATTGGTAGTAAGTGCTTAATTAAAATAAATGTGGTGTTTTTTAATTACCACAAAAATCCAATTTCTACCACTCAAGCGGAGCGCATAAGCAGCACAATTTAGTATACTCGTATTGTTCTTTGCTATATTAAGTAAATACTTAGATTTATTAAACAAAAATAATATTCACAAATCGCACGCTGCTGGTTACAAAAAAGTCATTATGTCAACCGTTCGTCACTGCAGCGCAAGTCGCAACCGCGAATGATAGTATACCGAGTGCATACCAGAAGTTTTCACACGGTGGTATGAGGATAGAATACTTAGTGTATATTACATTATCGTAGTGTGGTGATCCGTAAAAGTCAAATTTAACACAACGCTATTGCTTGTGTGAATGAGGTCTTCCAGATTTTCGTACTCACAAAAATAATTGTGTAGAAACAGTCCTCAGATCATTATTTGTCTGTACGAATAGTTTACAAAAAGTTCAGTTTGTGACTAAAATACCTTTTTTAAATTGCATTGAGTGTCCAACACTATTTCAAACCTCACTCATGTGTTGCTTCACTTCGTAAACGTAGCGTCGATTCTCAGTCGCCTGCCACGTATGGAGAACCGTCGTCAGTGCTCCGGCAGCGGCAGGTCTGGGAAGTTGTCTGGTAGTGGTGGGAGGACGTTGGTCTCGAACTGGCCAGACATGTTCCCGGGTGGAGAGTAGTTCGCCACCACTATCACCTTCCCAGCCCGAGACCGTGCCTTGCCAACGCCGAAGAATCTTGTCGCCACCCACACCATTTGAGTAAAATGTCCTGCGAAATTATTACATACATACATAAAATTAAGTGGCTTCCTTTGTCCCTATGTCTATTTGTACGCTTAATTAAATCTTTTAAACTACGCAACGGATTTTAATACAGTTTTTTTAATAGATAAAGTGATTGAAGAGGAAGGTTTTATATGTATATTTCATAACCGCGCGAAGCCGGGGCGGGCTGCTAGTATAGGTACCAAATCGGTCTATTATTACTTTTTTATATTATGTTTGATTCAGCAATCTGATGTTATTCGTGCCGCTGTAACGCGAGTTCACGCCGTATTTGTGTTCCGTTGTATAGTGTAGAGCAGGCCTTATACTAAATAATAAAAAAATACATTTCAGGCACAGGAGGGTTACATAAACATCTATATTTTATGAACGTTGGAAATTGGAATTAGATATGTCATTTTAGGTATTCTTAATATTTAGCGAATTATTAATATTTAGTTTCAATACAATTTTACGAATACGATAATATAATAATATATTGTTTACTATTAACTTTCATTCAAGAGTAAGCCTACAGTATGAGTCCCAAACCATCAGCCATCGCCATCAGTGTTTCGGGTTCCCTGATGATATCTTAACTTATATTCCTTCCTGTCATGCAATCCTTGTCATTATTATAATTTGTCTGACTCTGTAGGAACATGTTGTTGACATTCCACTTTTTTTAAAGCAGCATATTATCTTAAACATTAATTTAACTTTGACACTTGTGAATGAAGCCTTAAAATGAGTATCCTTGGATGCTTGTATTAAAATGTAGCTACAGACTTCAACGAACAGACAAAACTGTTTTACGATTGTATATGTAAGATAAAGAATATACAAATACTTAAATTGGAACCATATCGCAACGTCAGTTTTCAAACAAAAAATGTGTATCAAAATCGGTCCTCAGTTCAAAAGCTTCGATGTCCATCCTCGATATGAAATAATTTAAAGATGAAATAGTAGAACTCACTATACCTGCGTTCACATTAGCATGCAGAACATCAGATTCCTTGAAGAAGTTGTACTGACGGACGGCAGCATACCAATATGATGAAACTTCTTGTCCTGCACAAATATTACCAGAATTAAATTTCTATATAAAGTAACTTCACGCCCATATTCCTGAAGATTAGGCAAAGGCACAACTAGGGCACCCACGACTAGCCGAAGACACTAAGTTCCATAATTTCAACAAGGACTGTATTAAAGCTTTGATAGATATTAAATTTTTTAACGTTTTTGTTTTTCAAACTGTTTTAATATTTCTCGCTAGCTCACGCTAGTTCTCACGAACTAGTTCAAATGCTTAAATCCTATTAATATTATAAATGCGAAAGTTTGTATGTATGGATGTATGGATGTTTGTTACTCTTTCACGCAAAAACTACAAAGCCGATTACGATGAAATTTGGTATGTAGGTAGCTGAAGACCCAGAATAACATATAGGCTACTTTTTATCCCGGAGTTCCCGCGGGATTGGGTCTTACGCGGGTGAAACCGCGGGGCGCAGCTAGTTGAAATATAAATGATATTATTTATATGCTGTTATGCAGCAATATTTCAATTCAATATGCAGCAATATGCATGCAAAAAAAAACAACATTGTCACGAGCGTAATAAAGTTGAGTTTTGGTGCAGATAAACATTACATTACGTACTTGTATTTTTTTTGTATATTTTTAATTATACTTATTTGTAAAATAATGACTACATTTTACGGTTAATGTTTTTTAATAACAAAAATAGATTTCGTAAGGAGTAGCTTTGAGTACCTACTGCAAGAATTAGCTTTGGTACCATTAAAGTATTTAATTAATTTATCTATAATTTAATGAAATAAATTAAAAAATAATTCCATATACCTGAACGGGTAAGCAGAGGCCTAACCAGGGCATCCACGACTAGCGGAAGACACTAAGTCCGACAATGTGATAGGTGGCAGGCCTATCGCCAACCGGGCACATCCAATCCCGAGCAACGTTTATTTTATTAGAAAATTGAAAATATACATTTTACATTTTTTTTGTTGCCCGAACCGGGATTCGAACCCGGGACCTCAAGAAGTCAAGTCCGACGCCGGACCGCTAGACCACAGAAGCGAGAGAGTTTTCTTTATAATCGTGCAAAACAACACGGATTTTCATAAAAAAATGGAATTTAGATTGTGACTCTAAAACAAAGTTGACCCCATGCCATGGTTGCTTTTCAAAGTTCAAGCTTCAAGTTTGCTGCTACTTTTTTGGAGATGGTTTATCTTTTTATCAAGGTGAAGGTAGGTCGACCAATATAAAGAAACATTTGTTCTAGGTATATATATAGTTTTTTTCCGAAAGTCAACACTTTTCGACTTACCCGCTCGCGCTAGTGAAAGCTTAAAATTTTTAACTGCGTTTAAAAATGTTTTTTTAGGAATAACTTAAAATACGTACCTACTTTTAAGTTTTAACAGAATTGAAAACCGCTTATAAAAAACGTATAATATGTAATTGATGTGTGGTGGTGGCCAGAGACCCAATACAAAGTCGTAAACTATACGAAAGTTGATTATTTTGAAGCACTTCTAAAAAAATATTTTTGTATTTTACAAAAGTTGCTGCCATAAAAACAAAGAGAGTTACGATGATAACGGTGTTAGTCCTTATTTGTATTCGATAGCAAAAGAGGAGAAACTCTTCCCTTAATTACTACCTTGAGAGAAACTCCTAAACGAATACACTGATTTCAGTGTGCATTTTTTCTTTGCAAGCTATATTACAGATCATCATCATCCGGCTGATGATGATGATTTGTAATATGAATGTAAGACGTCCACTGCTGGACATAGGCCTCCCCCAAAGAGCGCCACAATTCACGGTCACCAGCCGCTTGTAACCAGCGACTCCCCGCGACTTTGACCAGATCATCAGTCCACCGGGTGGGAGGTTGTCCAACACTACGTCCTCCGGTGCGGGGCCGCCACTCGAGAACCTTTGGATCTCGAGAGCTCGAGATAGGTAATGTCAGGGTGTATTTAAAATTTTAATTTTTAATAAAACGATAAGGATTATAATTTTATGTGTGTTTTTTTATATAATTGAAGTTAATTAATTTCTCCGTAATTTATGAACAGATTTTAAAAAAAGGTTTTCTTCCTAAGTTTGGGTCTGATGATGAAATACCATGGAAATCGAAGAAGAAAACATTAAATTTTTGTACTTAGATGATAAATCAAAAGTTAATTGAAATCTAAGTTGGTTTATACAGTTATACCAAAGACAATGGGCGTGTTCGGCCGAAGTAAGTACTTACTAAATTTAGTAAGTCACTTACTATGCTTACAAAATTTTCGGCCGGGACACAAAATAAGTGCTAACGCAGTAAATATTGCTTAATATACGACGCCATTTTGCTTATTGTTGATGTACGGGATATGACATAAACCGGTGTTTTGTGTTATGTCAAGCCAGTAAGTCTGTCCTCGCCGAAAAGCGCTACAGTCAGCTTGTAAGACTTTAATTTTTTTATGCTTACTGGCTTACTAAGTTTAGTAAGTACTTAATTCGGCCGAACACGCCCAATATATTTACTAATCTCTGGTTATACTTTACTTAAATGTAATGTTCACAAACTTACCGGTGACGTCGGGTTGGATATCGCTGACTGGGCGCTGGTAGAGGTTTTGGCCGACGTCTCTGTCATTCCTGTAGTGGAACTTGTTGGTGTGAGCCAGATGGTTCGCCCACGCTTGGGCGTAGTCGCAAAGCTGGAATTTGCACAATTTAATAATAAATTATTACAAAATAGTGCTCGTCTTTAACAAGCCGTTGAAGGAATTCTGTTCTTCAGCTCAGTTGTATTTTTAGTAGGCGGCTTTGCTAATAGAAAGAAGCAACCGCCTATAAACACCATAGATGTTTGGATTTAGATGTTTAGTTTTAGATTATACTACTGGCTGCCAAGGGAGTTTGTTTCGCTGTTTCTTCTCCCGACTGGCTAGGTTTGGAAACGGTGGTAGTTTACGGTAGACAGGGCTAAAATTATTATCATTTTAAAATTATTTGTAAGTTATAACTCAAATTATAATAAGAATAAAACTATTTGTTCGTATGAATATTAAAACATTGTGTATATAATTAGTTATTTTATACTTATAAAAATATTAAATTATTTGCACACCACAATGTGGTAGAATATGTTGGAAAGCTTAAATAATTTTGTAACAACCTTAACACACATATTCCGCAAATAAATATATTTTCTTTCTTTTCTTTCTTTCTTTCTTTCTTGGTTCATCTCCGTATCAACAATGGTAATTAATTCCAGGATACTTAGGCTATGTATACAAGCCTACTGGCAAACCGTGTAGGTGTAGCACAGAATGTGAATATGGGGAGCGATGACGTTTTGGCAGCAGTAATAGATAAATGGGTCTGTGGTACCAATCCGAACGAACTACTGCACAGCACTTTATCATTTACTTGTGAATTGGATAAGACATTTTGGCAATTTTATATCTAACTAGATTACCCCAAACAGGGGGGTTGCCATAAGCTCTTAAAACAGTATTATTTCAATAATACTAATTGTCATCGGAGAAAGACAACCTTAATATGACGTACACCATAAAGTTGCTTATAAAGGCGGACATTTAGCAAAATGGATATGGGTAATACTGCTATAAGCGTTCATGGTAGGCCCCCAGATGATAGAGTTGTCATATCCTTACACCCAAAAAATAAATGTAAACAGTTACAATATTATTAGAGCTAGTGGTCGCCCGTTGGTCGAGATTCGACCATAATAAATTTTAATAGCTTGTGGATAAGAACGCCATCTTCATTTCTCAAGACTAACTACTTTGTTTCCAAACTTCTACTTTGTTTCTTGTTTCAATCTGTGATCTTTTATCGTTATCATCAATATATTTGTTTGTGTGTGTAAAATGCATGGTAGTGTGGGTAATGTTTTATTTATTGATTTAATGTTCTTTATAAGCATTATTATTAAGAAAATATTAGCGTTCTGCACTTCTCCTACACATAAACCATAAGTGTGCCAAGTTTATGCTCATGTGTCCGCGCAATTTCCGAAAAAGGGGTCCAAAGTTTTGGCATTACGTATTAATATATAGATGTAGGTACCTCTGGTGCCATGTAAAGCTGGGGTGCTCCATGTCGCTGGCGGTATACGTTGTGCCAGCACAGGCACTCGGTAATAAAGTCGCTGTCCTGCCACGCGGTCCGCACCTCGCTCCATTGGACCACCATGCTCACAGGTCTCGTTTTTAGGACCTGAAACCCAACACAGGATTATGGTAGTATTGCATGTAAAGTGGACAGTCGGTGAAATGATCACTACATATTATAAAACAAAGTCGCTCCCTCTGTCCCTATGTCCCTTTACATGCCGACCGTGCAAAGCCGCGGAGGGCCGCTAGTATTCTTTAAAATACATCTGGACAAGCAGGCAGAGGGATAGACATTAGATATGTGACTATTGTCCTGCCAAACTGAAGCTAAGTTATTAGCACACTGGCAGGAAGGTATTTCTTTATTATTTATTAATTTTAATTTACGATTTTTTTAATTATTTAATTTGTTGTATTATTCCACTGCTCAATTGTTTCCCCGTGTTGGTCCAGGCTCCTTTGTAGAATAGACCATCTGCCTTTCAGCCAGGTATCTCGTAAAAGGTGAGTATAGGCTTACCGTCACTAACACCGTGAGTTACGGTGTTAGTAACGTCCTACTAGGTGGTAGAGTTTGGTACTCGCGCGGATTGGTACGTTCGCCTTATCTATTCCTGTCGCCTTAACGTCAGTGCTTGTAGTTGACGTGTTCCGGTCCAGAGGGTAAGGTAGCCAGTAAACTTACTATTGCTCGAGGCCTAACATCCCGGCCTCAGGTTGGCAACGCACCATTACCACCTTTGTTGTCTCTAGGCGGCGTGAATTTCTTACCATCAGGAAATCCGTCCACGTGTTTGCCTTCCAATATCTTAAAAAAAGGTATTTTTTTTATCTCGTACCTACAAAAGTTTTAGGATAACCAGTTCGGCCTGTTGGTGTTATGGCGGTAGGTATAGGTAACATAGTGGTTCCAATCTCAGTGCACTACCTAACTTAAAACGTCGATGTACTGTGATCGCCTCTGTGGTCTAGCGGTTCAGTTGTTGGACTTGAGTGCATTGCAGTGCATTGAGGTCCCGGGTTCGAATCCCGGGTCGGGCAACAAAAAGAAAATTGGGATTTTCCAATTTTCTAAACAAAAATGTTGCTCGGGATAGGATATGTGCCCGGTCGGCGATAGGCTTGCCACCTATCACATTGTGGGACTTAGTATCTTCGGCTAGTCGTAGGTGCCCTGGTTGTGCCTCTGTCTACCTCTTCGGGGATATAGGCGTGAAGATACTTATGTACTGTATTAATAATGTTTATCAGTACGATTCATGTTAGATTGAAAGTACACTGAAACGAAGTATTAAACGGAGAATGTTCATAATCTCGATGTACGGAAATTCGAAAGATTGCTTGACGAAGTAGTGAATTTCGAACAATTGATTTCGATGGAGTGTAACTTAACTAAAAAAGTATATCGAAATTAAATGTTCGAAAAAAAAAGCGAAAATGTACATAATATAAAAACGCGAAATAATTCAACCGTATTCGAATAAAAATCTAAACAATAAAAAAAAACTGAATCTAACCCCAAAGTAATCAAATTACATGCTTGTGTGTTTGGTGCATGTTGGTCAACGATACTACATAAATAGATAAAAGAATAATTTTAATAAACATCAAGGCCCAGAATTGCAGACATCCAAATGTTCATCATACAAACGTCTGCCTCCGTCAGGAATCGAACCCGTAGATTTATTCGTAGATATAGGTACCCGAGGAGACCTAGGTTGACATTTCATGACAAAATTGCTTGGTAAGATATCAATATTATCCCAGAACGGAGTCAAGAGTCTCCGAGGTCCAAAACCGGCGAGTTTATAGGTATGAAAAAATGAAAAAAAAAAAATTATGAACGAGAAGAAAGCTCGGCAGATTTGTATGAATCGTGTCGCTCAGCACTATTCTCTATCTAACAATCAAGGGATTTAGCGTAAAGATGTGTATATGTATATAATAATTTGTATACAATAACGTTCAAATAAATAATTTAAATTTGCTGTAAAATATTTATTTTCCAATATAACCGTAGTTTCTGATAGAAATAGATATAACTTATGGTAATAATATGAGTACAGATTTTTTTTGTTCTTAATCTAATAGATCTAGAAATAAGAAATATTATATGTGGCTAACAATGTTGCAGCCATTCCAGTTTTCAGTTTCCAGCTGAATCAATAATGCCCGAAATGGCAATATCTTACAATGGATCAGAGCCAAATGGCATTTTTATAAGGCTATTTACAAATGTAGCTTATTTACTCTGTGCACGCTGCACAACTGTTATTTATTTTTATAAATTGTATTAAAGAGCCTATACAATTTGCATATGGATGGTTGTAAGTGTCCGAGGAGTCCTAAGTTGACATTTTACAATCTAATTTTTAGAATTTTAACAATTTAATTTTTTTTAAATTTTAAAAGTTTTCGAAATCGTCGTTTTTATACGAAAAGGGTCAATGTCAAAAAGGTTGACAGATCTGTAGTATAGTATGAAGGAATCGTGATACGTGACTCGATGCTCTCTGCCTACCCTGTAAGGGGCTAGGCGTGGCAAGTATACGGAATCACTTTTAGCACTACCATCGCCCTGGTTAAAATTTCGACGGTACCTCCTAAATCCTAATTGCTTTTCAAACCATAAAAGGTAAAAATATGAAATCATGTACCTGTAAATTACTTTATTGTGCACCAGAATACATAAAAAATAAAAACATTTAAAGAAACTTAAAGCATTCAAGTATTACGTAACGCAATTTGGGGGTCTCTTATAATGCGATGCGTTCCTAGGGCAGGAGGGGGTCTTTCTTACAAGACGTTACGTAACATTGTTTTTTTTTAATATAAAAATTGGTTTATTTATTTAGTTAATACGAATAAATATAAATTTGATTTAGCATTATTACCGCAAAGGACTTTGAAAGTATACTAAAGAAAAAAACTATAATATAACTTTTTGCGACTTTGGGGTAAAAATGGTCGCTTGAGTGTTACGTAACGTTTAGAGAGGGGGAGGGGGTACATAAAAACGTTACGGTGCGTTACAAGAGGAGGAGGGGGGATCAAAAATCTTCAAATGTTGCGGTAAATAATACTTGAACGGTCCCTGATACACAAAAGCGGCCTTATCACCGAAATAACGATCTCTTAAAGATATGATCAAAAAAAAAATTGCGCGATGGTGCTCTTAATACCAAAAAAGAAATATAACACATAAAATGTCAATTGGAATAATTATACTTTTTTGAAATTGCTAATAGGTAGGTATGTTGCTAACCGCGAGGTTTTTACACTTTTTAAAACTTCACCGGACTATTAGAATTATTTTAAGACAAAGGAATTAATTAACATATTAACTTGGGAATTTGCAAGTAAATAGGCCTCGTTCACGAAGTATGCAAAGGCCCAATTGAATACTGCGTTCAGGGGCTGATTACGTATCTCAGTTGACAACTCAAAACGGAAAAGTGTACATCAAATAACTGTCAAATGACGTGTTTTATATTTGCTATCTCCAGTGACCAACAGAAATACAATAGAGATAGCAAACACAAATGACGTCATGTGACAGCTATTTGATGTACATTTTTCCATTCTGATTTGGCAACTGAGATACGTAATCAGCACCCTAGGCGCTAGCCCCGTCCTACCCTAACATGCATCGGCTCTGTTATATTTGCAAAAATGTTATTTAAGATGCTGACTACGGCAGACGCAATCTTCACATAACGATTTACTATTGGCAAAATACGATTAGTTAAGAATCTAATATTTAATGTTTGAATAAAATATCAATTGGAATAAATATACTTTTTTGAAATTGCTAATAGGTATGTTGCTAACCGCGAGGTTTTTACACTTTTTAAAACTTCACCGGACTATTAGAATTATTTTAAGACAAAGGAAATAATTAACATATTAACTTGGGAATTTGCAAGTAAATAGGCCTCGTTCACGAAGTATGCAAAGGCCCAATTAAGGCGTTCGGGGGGCTGATTATGTATCTCAGTTGCCAACTCAAAACGGAAAAGTGTACATCAAATTGCTGTCGAATGACGTGTTTTACATTTGCTATTGCAAAAGGCTAGGTGTTTGTGACTTATAAGTCATATGATATCACTGGCGGCTGATTACGTATATCAGTGGCCGACACAAAATGGAAAAGTGTACAAGTAGCTATCAAATGACGTGTTTTGTATTTGCTATCTCCAGTGGCCAACAGAAATACAATAGAGATAGCAAACACAAATGACGTCATTTGACAGCTATTTGATGTACATTTTTCCATTCTGATTTGGCAACTGAGATACATAATCAGCACCCTAGGCGCTAGCCCCGACCTACCCTAACATGCATCGGCTCTGTTATATTTGCACAATTGTTATTTTAGACTAGGAGGAATCGGCGCATGATTACCGAAAACTATTCCACCTCAATTTTTTTATGCGATCTTCTTCAAATTGCCCTTCTAATGATATAAATTCATGTTGCCATGGCGCGACCCGGTGCCATATTGTTTAAACCGAAATTGTTTAAACAATTGCAAGGAATTGTTATTTTTCAACCGGACAATTTTTTTATATATTCTTTATTGAAATACCAATAAAATATATCCTATGACTTTTCACGATAAAGTTAATATTTTTAAAGATATGAATTTTTAAAAGTTCGAAAAATCTCAAATTGTCTCAAAAATCAAAAAAATGTCCGGTTGAAAAATGACAATTCCTTGCAATTGTTTAAACAATATGGCACCGGGTCGCGCCCTGGCAATATGCATTTATATCATTAGGAGGGCAATTTGAAGAGGATCGCATAAAAAAAATTGAGGTGGAATAGTTTTCGGTACTCAAGCGCCGATTCCTCCTAGTCTATTTAAGATGCTGACTACGGCAGACGCAATCTTCACATTACGATTTACTATTGGTGAAATACGATTAGTTAAGAATCTAATATTTAATGTTTGAGTAGGTATAATTAGATCATCAACGTCAGCCGGAAGACGTCCACAGCTGGACATAGGCCTCCCCCAAAGAGCGCCACAAGTCACGGTCACCAGCCGCTTGTATACAGCGACTCCTCGCGACTATGACCAGGGGGGTTACCATAAGCTCTTATAACAGTATTATTTCAATAATACTTTTTGTCATTGGAGAAAGGCAACCTTATGACGTATACCATAAAGTTGACAATAAAGGCGGACATTTAGTAAGATAGAAATAATACTGCTTTAGGCGTTCATGGTAGGGCCCCAGATCATCTGTCCACCGAGTGGGAGGTCGTCCAACACTACGTCCTCCGGTGCGGGGCCGCAACTCTAGAACCTTTCTTTCCCAGCGGTTGTCGGTTCTGCGAGCAATGTGGCCTGCCCATTGCCACTCCAGCTTGCTGACTCTCTGAACTATGTCGGTTACTCTCGTTCTCTTGCGAATTACCGAATTACGGATCATATCTCGCAGAGAAACACCGAGCATAGCTCTCTCCATAGCACGCTGAGCGAGTCTAAGCTTATGAGGCCCACATTTAACGGCCAAGATTTAATTAGATCAAGATTTTGAATGTCCAATTCAAGTGGACGGTACAATTATTAGCAATTGAACACGCTGAAATTTATAGAAAGCAACCACATATAAATCTAGTAATCTCAGCCAAACACTAAAAAGATTTCTAGACAGAAACTTAACATTTTTTTCTTTTTCAAAATTATTCATATTAATTATCTACCTACATTGTAATTGTGTAAGTAAAGAAAATGCGATTTCGTTTTACTCAATAAAAAAGTATTCAACTAAGTATCTCTTAAAGTCGGAAGAGGCACTTCGCTGACTTTTGACATAAAAAATATATAACAAATTCACTGGCCACATCATCAGAAAAAATATTTTTCTCCTAGAAAATATTCCATATTATTAGCGTTTAAAAACTAAAAAGACTAATTTTAATTAAGAAATCAATTTTACGGCTTACTTAAAAATTACCAAAGCCTAGTTTGAATGTGCAACCAAATTCAGTGGTTTCTGAGATTAACAGGAACAACCAAATAGTGTTTAAATAGTTTAAAAAGTTATTCAACCCTGATAAACGACCCACATAAAATTCAAATCCGAGTAACGGAACCTTGAAATACAAAGGTTCGCAAGGGCCAGGACCGGATGTAGGCTGCGTCACCCTTGACCTAATATGGCGACCTTCGCGATTTCGCGGTTGCGGGAGCCACTCTCTCATTGTCAAACGAATCATTTTAACTGACTTAAGAAATTTAGGTTCTCCTTTAAACGTGTATGTTATTACGTTACTGAATAAACTGAATTTGATTAATCTTCCTTGAAGTGAAAACTTACTTAACGGTGTTGTGCATTTTTTGTGTTATAGTATCTTTACGCCCATATCCCCGAAGAGGTAGGCAGAGGCACAACCAGGGTACCCACGACTAGCCGAAGACACTAAGTCCCACAATATGACAGATGGCAAGCCTATCGACAACTGGGCACATATCCAATCCCGAGCAACGTTTTTTTATTAGAAAATTTGAAAAACCCAATTTTCTTTTTGTTACCCGACCCGGGATTCGAACCCGGGACCTCATGCAATCAAGTCCAATAACTGAACCGCTAGACCACAGAGGCGATATTTTGTGTTGGGTGAAGAATGTTAAACTTGCGTCAAGTAACGTTACCTAATCCAAAATTCATAAGACGGTAGGAGGGTAAAACCACTGTCTGAATCGAAATCAAAATCAGAATAAACTTTTTTTATGATATTGGTAGTCAAACAAGCAGACGGATTTCCTGAAATAAGAAATTTGCATCGCCTAGAGACACCAAAGGTGGTAATGGTGCGTTGCCAACCTGAGGCCGGGATCTTAGATCTAGACCAAAATCAAGTTTAGGTAGGTACAGGCTACCTTACCCTCCGAACCGGAACACGTGAACAGCAAGCATTGACGTTATGGTACCACCACCAACCTGGAGAAGTCGCTGCGAAACTCTACCACCTAGTCAGGTGTCACAGTGTTAGTGACGGTAAACCTGTGCTCGCCTTTTGGGTTTTGGTTTCGGTTTGGGTTGAAAAGAAGAATAGACAATCTGCCTTTCTGGCTGGCAGCTAGTAAAAGGCGAAAATTTAAAATAAAATATAAAGAGTTAATCCACACTAATATTATAAATGCGAAAGTAACTCTGTCTTTTTGTCTGTCTGTCTGTCCTTTTCACGCCTAAACCACCCAACCGATTTTGATGAAATTTGGTATGTAGATAGTTTGCATTCATAAGAAGGACATAGGAAATTTATTATTTTTTGGAAATTCAACCCCAAAAAGGTTTAAAAGAGGTGGCAAAGTTTGTATGAGAAAAACATTTTCATTGCACATTTTTGCATGAAACTTTGAATTGATGCTTTTTAGTACTAATAATGAAACACGTATTTCAGGGTTTTTCGAAATTAACCCCCATTGGGCGTTAAAGGGGGTGGCTAAGTCTGTGTGGGAAATTTAATTCTATTGAAATATTTTGCATGACACTGAAATAATGCTCTACAATACAAATTATGAGAAACATAACTAAGCGTTTTTTGAAAATCAACCCCTATGAGGGTTAACGGGGGTAGCACAATTTGCGTAGGAAAAATATTTAACAGTAATTTTTACCTTATGTCCATAACAATGAATCACGTAAATCAGTTTATCATTAACGAAAAACACAAAGAAATTATGATACACATAGTAGAAAAATTGGTTAAAAATCCCTACTTAATATTATAAATGCGAAAGTAACTCTGTCTGTCTGCCTGTCTGTTACGCTTTCACACCTAAACCAGTGAATCTATTTTGATGAAATTTGTTACTGAGATAGAATAGAGTCTGAGGAACAACATAGGCTACTTTTTATTGCAAAAATAAAGGAGAATGGGTAAAAAGAGGGGATGAATGTTCATATGGAAATTCGTCATTTTTAAAGCTGTAACTGTTGCTACAATTTCTAAATGTGAGTTTCTGAAGATATCCCCGAAGGGTTAGTTCTGCCTAACTGCACAACCAGAGCACTCAGGACTAGCCGAAGACATTAAGTCCCACAATGTGGTAAATGACTATCATGTAGCCAACCGGGCACTTATCTAATCCCGGGCAAGTGGCAACGTTACTTTTAGTAGAAAATTGAAACTTCACATTTTCTATTTGTTTTTTTTTTGTTGCCCGGACCGGAAAAAGAACCCAAGATCAAGAAGTAATTCCGAAGACGGACGGTTAAACCTCAGAGACGATATGTATATTTCTAAAATTTCTGTTAAAATAAAAAAAAACTGTTAGAGGTTTTCATAACTTGCTATACAGTTTAATTTCGCAGGATTTGCTGAAGTGCAGATAAAACTGTAAACACAATAACGTATTTCTACTATTTATCTGAGGTGAAATTAGATAAGAGAAAGAGTATGTTCAGTTTTGACGGCAAAATTGCTGAATTGATTTTAATATTTACAAAAAATAGATGAAACTTTGAATAGCGACATAGGCTACATTTTATCTAAAAAAAATTAAGGAGCAGTGTTGGAGAGCTTAAAATATCAAATTAGTAGATTACGCGGGCGAAGCCGCGGGTAACAGCTAGTTGAATTATAACCAACAAGAAAGTAATAGAGTGTTATATAACACTTGCACAGGCAGGGATCCATCACCTTAACTGTTCTTGCTGCCATAATGACAATGTTATGTAGGCTCTGCTGATCCAGAGGGTAGGGTAGCCGGTAGACTTGCACAACAGGCTACCATCCCGGTCACAGGACAGACGCACCTGTTACATCTTTGGTGTCTAAATGCCACGATTTTATCTTGTCATCAGGAGAGCCGTGTCCATGTTTGATGTCTTTTACGTAAAAATCTTGAATTCTTCATCGTTATTAAAAGTAAAGTAAAGTATTTTCACGCTTATAACCCCGAAGAAGTAGGCAGAAGCACAACCAGAGCACCCACGACTAGCCGAAGTCACTAAGTCGCAGAATGTAATAATAATAGGTGGCAAGCCTATCGCCAACCGGGCACATATACAATCCCGAGCAACATTATTTTATGAGAAAATTGGAATATTTTTTCTTTCTTGCTCGACCGGGATTTGAATCCGAGACCCCATGAAGTCGAGTCCAACACCTGGACCGCTAGACCACAGAGGTGATCGTTATTACACAAGCACCGAATTGGCTTCATTTTGGATCAGCTCATTTATATAATTTGTCAAGATTCGTTATTTTGGATATTGAGTAAACCAGCAGTGACGACGGAAATCATCATCTAAATAATAAATCTATTTTTTCGATATTTTCCATCATCGGCGCTTGGTAAAACTTCCAAATATTCATATTTTTAAATATAGAAACAATTGTACAGTTTAACGGTTTAACGTATCACTTATAATTTATAATTTTATAAATAGCCTACCGGTTTCGCTTATGACAGCAGCATCAGGGCTGGAACTTAAACTACTAAGTAAGTAGTAGGTAGTTTAAGTTTAGTACTTTAGTCAGTTTAGTACTTAGCAGTTTAAGTTCTTGCCCTGATGATGCTGTCATAATCGAAATCGGTAGGCTATTTTTTTATGTGATAGGAAGGCAAACAAGCAGACGGATTTCCTGATGGTAAGAAATTCCTGCCGCCTAGAGACACCAAAGGTGGTAATGGTACGTTGCCAATCTGAGATCAGGGTGTTAGGCCTCATGCAAAAGTAAGTTTACCGGCTACCTTACCCTCCGAACCGGAACACGTCATGACGTTATAGCGGCAGGAATAGGTAAGGCGGTGGTACCAATCCGGACGAGTTGCTGCGAAACTATAAAATACTAAATTACAAGTGATACGTAAAACAGTACAAGCGTTTCTTCATTTAAAAATATGACTATTTTCATTCACTCTTTTTCAACCCGAGAACTCAAGTGTTTGCAACAAAAACCTACCCACGTCTGTACTTTTCTTCTTTGCATCTTTTTAATCGTTTCTGTGTGTGGGTGAATGTATAAACTTTGTTTCATAAAGCCTAAAGGTTTCTTTTATGAGCGAAGACGTTTTAACTACCAGCCTATTCATTTCAGTATAAGGAATTTACATAATGCCTTGACCTTTATATAGGCTCACTCCATCACGGCACGAATGTATAATACAACAAAATGTTATAAACCTTATCAAATTTTATCTAAGAGGATATTGCATAAAGTATAAAGTCGGATTTTGAAATTTCTGCTTACCATAATCCATAATTTAATACCATAATTTGTTTGTTACTCCTTCCTGCAAAAACTGATGAACCGATTTTCATGAAATTTAGTACACACATAGAGGGTAACTTGGATTAACATATAGGATAGTTAAAAAATGTTTCTGTGCGACCATTGACCATGCTGGAAACGCCGCGTAGCAGGCATCAGCTAGTATTGCATATTTTCAAACATAGCTAGCTGTTGCCTGCGGCTTCGCCCGCGTTTTCACAGGAACCCGTTGTGAGATCAAGATTAAAAGTAGCCCATATGTTTATTCAGGTCACAATCTATCTGTGTTCCAAATTTCAGACAAATCCGTTCAGCCATTTGGGTGTGAAAGAGTAACAAACCTCCATACATACTCACAAACTTTCGCATTTAATACTAGTAGGATAACAATGCAAACATTTCATAGTACATGCAAGATTTTTAAAAGCTGTTATTGCTACATATTGTTTATAGGATGTAGAACCCAAAATAAGGGTTATTTTACATTTTTTCAGTTTGTCTGTTTGTCACCACAATTTGATGTTTATGTCCCGCCATTAAAATATCTCCCAAACACAAACACGCAAATAAATCCTTTCATTTTCCATGGTCTTCGCACCACTCGCGCGAACTGATGGTACAACTTGGCTTATCCTTTTTTAGTTGTGTTAATTTTTGTCCATTCAAAACAACCAATGAATCTTAGATACGAATATGTGTTAAAAATGATGTAATATATCTCATATGTTGGAACGCTTAAATAATTTTGTAACATCTTTGTAACACTCATATTCCGCAAATAAATATTTTTTTCTTTTTTCTTTAATATCATTAAATTACATCCCAAACATTCAATGTAAAATGTTGCCAGGAAGACCCCATGAGGTTTGCCTTGTGAAAAAATGTCAGGTCTCATGTAGAGTCAAGCTTTTGAATCTACACGGCCTAGCTCTACGACGCTAACTCCATAAATTTAAGCGAAGTGCAAGGGCACTACACTTTTGTCCCCAGATTTCTTAGCAGTGTAATTATCAATGATTACATGTTTTCCATTCTAAAAGTATTTAGTCGTAACATAATATGTATAGCTTATTTATATTTATCATGCACCGAAAATGAGTTATGAAAATTAATTGCCTCACAGATTTTACATTCAAAGTCGCCTCTGTGGTCTAAGGGTTGGATTTGGTCCCCCCAGGTCGGGGCAAAAAAAAATATATGGCATTTCTAATTTTCTAGAAAACTTTTGCCCGGTACTGGATAAGTGGCCGGTTTCCGGTTGGCGATAGCCGATAGGCTTGCCACATTGTGTGGGTGCCCTGGTATTGTGCCTCTACCTACCTATTCGGGGATATGGACGTGGAGATACTTAGTAAAAATTTCAAACTTTTATACATACATATCCTCCAGGACTCCTGTCAGAGAAGCAGAGAGTATTGAGTGCCAAGTGATGGAAATTCTTTGGGTTGGGTAATTATAAAATACTAGCTGCGCCCCGCGGTTTCACCCGCGTAAGTCCCAATCCCGCGGGAACTCCGGGATAAAAAGTAGCCTGTATGTTATTCTGGGTCTTCAGCTACCTACGTACCAAATTTCATCGTAATCGGCTTTGTAGTTTTTGCGTGAAAGAGTAACAAACATCCATACATCCATACATACAAACTTTCGCATTTATAATACATATTAATAGGATAAGGAAATTAATTACCTTTTGTAACAGTTTTGGCCTATTGTCAAGTTGCTCGGTTTCGTTGTCGTCTTTGCTTGTTCGTTCGTTGTTGTTTCTTGGAGGTTTCCTATTAAAAAAAAAGAAGTTAGTTTAACAAATCGAGAACTGTAGGATGTCACGATGTTAGTGACGGTAAGCCTGACGGTAAGCCTATGCTCGCCTTTTATGAGGTCCTGTCAGAAAGGCAGATGGTCTATTCTGCACAGAAGCCAGGACTAGCACCGGGGGAGTTGTAGCCTTAACATTAAGTTAGTATTATTATATGTATATACAAATAACAATATATATAAAAGAAAAAATTGATACTTACACTATTTATAAGGAACAGCTAGTAATATTTAACTAAACTAGTACGTTATCACTGCCCAACAACTTTAGAACGAAAACCAATTTTACAATTATGTCTTTTCGTTATTTTTTACTAAATGAAAAAAAAAACTAAGTGTTATTCCTTTATTTTTTCAATTATTACAATTTATGACAGATTCAGGATTTTTTTAAATTACTTTATTTTTTTAATTATTTACTTTAATTAAATACTATGTGATTAAGTCTATGTGAGAAGGTGTAATCAAGGATCAAAAATATAACGCTACTATATCAGTGTTTGCCATCGTCTTATTACAATTAGCAAGAGAGAGTATGCTCTTACCAACGTCCAAGACGTAAGATTCCAGGGATGCCAACAAGAGCAACGATCTACAAAACTTGATGATGGATGGTTGGGTGATTGGTGAATGTTGAGAAAGGCTCTAGGTAGTTTCAGGTCTGGAATATGATATAAGGGTGTTTTCGTAGAGAATCATCTGGCTGTGGGCCTGAAGGAATCTCAAAAAAGCGTTTGATAGAATTGTAAGGAGCTTTGGGACATTTTACCAGATTATTGGATTGCTTGTGTGCTGTGCAGTCTATTTATTTAGAATGTTGTGAATGCATTCGCGCGGGTGGTTGGCAACATATCGCCTTGGTATGATGTCAACATTGGCAATAAGCAGAGTTGTATGTTGTCAGCACGCTTGACTATAGTGTATTTGGACAAATGTCTTCAAAGGTTAAGATCAATACAAAAAAAGCAGATTCACAAAGCGAATGACGATACACGTAGATCCTTGGGGACACCAAGGTTGACATTACCGATCAAATCGCCAGGATAATATCCGAGGGTGGTGTCAAGCGCCTCCGAAACCGGCGTGTTTGTATGAAAAGGGTAATTAATGTGGAGAAAGCCAGACGGGGCTGCCAGGATCGTGAGATTTGGCACTCGATGAAGCGTAAGCCGTGGAGATATATGTGTGTGATTTATAAAAATCTTGGGTGTCTATAGACGACGTATTTCTTACATATCGGTATAATATGGCCAAATTGTAAACCTTCGGACATATTATTTATTTGATATGGCTTAATATTACTAATGATGTTATACATTGTGATTCCATTTATTACGTTATAAGTATAACGCGTGTGTGTGTCTGTCCGTGGCATCATATTCTTTTATCGGATGGACGGATTTTGTTTCAGGTGATGAGGTTTTTGTTTGAAAGTTGACGTGATCCAGATGATACTTAGTTATATTTTATGGAGATCTGTCTAGGCGTTCGAGGTCATCGGCATATTTTTTTTTGCACCTCATTCGTGAGCAACGCAGTGGATGTATATATATATGTATATATATATGTAGACACACTATGGGTATTTTTTTCACTAATTTCATTTTTAAACATATCTAAGACCTTACAATTAAAACACTAACGAATGATGTTAAGGCCCCATACTAAGTCAGCCAGAAGAGCCAATCACCGCGCTCCCACGTTCCATGATTACTATGAACAATGGCGCTCTAAAGTAAACGTCTTAAGCGACAAATCACTATTTTTGACACTATAAAAGTAATTTGAAAAAAAGTATAAAAACTGAAACACTTATCTTTTAGGTATAGTACTTATCTATGTTTACGTTAAATCTGGTGTCGATATTTTTATATTTGAAGAAGACATTTGCGTTTTGCTTTCAAAATGGGTTAACTTTTTGATTTTTTTCTATCTAGCAAAGTGAAATGAATCGTGTTTTGGAAACACTAGTCTAGTAAAGCATATTCATGTTAATCTGGTGTATTTTCGTCAGCAAGATCCATGATTGCTTTGTATGAAAAAAACAGTAAACTGCTGACGTATTTTAGCGTATATGGCCCCTTAATATCCTACTGCACTACTAATATTATAAATGCACAAATCTTTGAGTGTGATAGATGTTCGTTACTCATTCATGTATAAATTCATATAAAAAATGGAATAACATATCACAATGTACTTTCTATACTGAGTATTCTTACTACATGAAAGTATGGCATAAAGTAATTTCTGGTTTTAGTGTAATTACTATAAGGTATGAAACCTAACTTAATCATTAGTGTACCATAAATATTTTCAATTTTGGTAGCTTCTATTATTAAGTTACAAGCCTAGCCTTCATTGGGGTTGCAAAAGACGGTATAAGATGGATATTTGTGTTGTTAAGTAAATCTGGTGTTATTATGCCTAAATGTGAGGGATAACCAGGATTAACTGTATCAATTAGGATTTGAACTTTAATTTGAGTAGCCATTTGAAACCAATTAAGTTTAAGTTTTATCATTTAATTTTTCAAACACATAAATAAAAATTTGTATAACACTGTTGTAGTTTCCACCAGTGGCTTCGTCTGCGAGCATTATCCCTAATCTTTATAAATTGTAGTCTATGAGGAATCTGATGTATAAACAGGTGAAGTTTCATTAGAATCCGGTCAGTAATTTATACATGAATGAGTAACAAACATCTACACTCAAAGATTTGTGCATTTATTGAGCTGATCAGATGATAGAGCTCAAGATAAAAGACGTACTCCTGGAGTGCCTACTGGTAAAACCAACGAGGTTCTGCTCAAATCCAAATAAAATTATTAATTTATTTTAATTATTTTTTGAGGTTCTACTCATGCAATCACCTTAATTAGACCTGGGGCCCTACCATGAACGCATAGAGCAGTTTTATTTCCATCTTGCTAAATGTCCGCCTTTTTTTCATGATAATGGAAGGCAAACAAGCAGACGGATTTCCTGATGGTAAGAAATTCACGTCGCCTAGAGACAC
>NJDD01001580.1:209718-226222 GCA_002245505.1 Calephelis nemesis
GCGTGCTGACAACACACAACCCTGCTTGACGCCAATATTAACATCAAACCAAGGCGATATGTTGCCATCAACCCGCACACATGCTTTACAGTCTAAATACATTGAATGCACCGCACGCAGCAGGGACCCATCTATCCCATAATCTGGCAAAATGTCCCAAAGTTCCTTACGTACAACCCTATCAAACGCTTTTTCGAGATCCACAAAACCGCAGAAAACCCTCTGACCCACAGCCAGATGCTTCTCTACAATGTTGCGGAGCGAAAACACTTGATCCGTATATCCTCTTCCAGACCTGAAACCGCCTTGAGCCTCCCACAATGTTCCATCCGACATCCCTTGCATCCTCCTTTCAACTATTTTTCCATACACTTTTGATGCTAAACTGATCAAACTAATGGCCCTGTAACTTGTACCGTCCATGCATGAACCCTTGCATTTATACAAGGGCACGATGACCGCACGTCGCCAGTCTTCAGGTACTCTGCCGGTCTTCCAACACTTGTTACAAAAAACCCAGAAAGAGTCCCGGACGGCAGGACCACCAAGTTTGATCATCTCAGCTGTAACCATATCTACTCCCGCAGCCTTACCATATTTCATACTTCTTATCGCCCATTCATCTTCTTCCATCATAATGCCGTCAGTTGCCTCCGCTATTTCCGAGTAATTTGGGTACTCGGACCCAGCGGCAGCATCTTGAGCACCTTCATACATATCTCCATAATATTCACTCCACTGTTTTAACACGTCATGCGCACACTACATAGTATAAAACAAAGTCGCTTCCTCTGTCCCTGTCCCTTTGTACACTTAAATCTTTCAAACTACGCAACGGATTTTGATGCAGTTTTTTTAATAGATAAAGTGTTTAAAGAGGAAGGTATATTTTATACCCATACGAAGCCGGGGCGGGCTATTAGTTTTTTCTATAAAATGGAGAACAAACTTAGGGTATTCATTGAATTACTCACGGGTGATGCAAAAGCGCTGGCGCCACCTTCTNNTACGGGACGGAGGAGGAGCCCCACACAGTGTGATGAGGGGCGTCGGTGCTGGCTGGGCAGTGCGAGCCAGTAATCTGCAATCAAATGTATAAAATAAAGCAATTATTAGTTCGTTTGACTTCTCTTTCATAGAGTTTAGAAGTTTCTCTCGTTAAGTATAAATTCACTTATAAGTAAGAATCTAGAGTAGGTATAAAATCTTCGGCACCCTTCGGTCCACCACATATATGCGAAATTCCTTTACGAAATCCTTTTTAGAAATTTTGAAACGAAATTTTTGTCTGTACAAATCCTATTAAATTCTGAATGAACAAGTTCCGGGTGTAAGTGGGAGCTAAACAGGTTTTTTTTCGAAACGGAATTCCGTGAAATCCATTACAAAATTACGAATGTATGTGGCGGACTTGAGTAATAAATCTGCTGGTTAATATTTCCTGCAGTCTAGCTATGAAATTAACATGGAGGCTGCTACATGTAAATTGTTTAATGCTGTCTTTGCGGCTCCCGCTACTCTGTCTTCATAGCTTATCAATCTCAGTGTCATACACCTTCTGCTTGTATCAGGTCATGTTTCGGTAATAAAAACAAAAATGCAACTATAATAATGGTCTCGCTGGCTAATAGTTGAATTTAAGTCTTCTGTAGTTAAATTTAAGGCTTATGTGTGTCTTACACACATTACGAATAAACAACTGTTTATAATATTTATAATAATAGGAAACAGACAAGCTGACATAATAGACATTGTCCGGTCTTAACTTCGAATAATTCTTAAATTTCGAATGTTTCGCTAACGTTGCATTTTAGCTTCTGACAATAATAAACACAACAAAAGCGATATTGTTCCATCCGTCACACATGGTGACGAGATTACCGAGGGAAGCTGAGATTCATTTTTTATCTTTAAAGACTGAAAGTTATTATGAGTAATTGTCTTTTTTTTAATTTACTACAACTATTCAGTCGGATACGTTTGTTCGTCATACAGAAAGAAAAATTTATGGTGTTTTTATTTCCTTAAATACAAAGCATTACATTATTAAAAGTTACCTACAATAATGTTCATAGCTACAATAAACATCAGATTCCCTAAATATTAGACTCCGTGTTTCGACTACATATCAGGTAACATACCTAGTATATCAACATGATTAAATAACAGATACCTTTTGGAAACCGGTGTTCTCTTCGAAAGTAGTGTATAATCGTAGAGATTTGAGCTGGATGGATTGTTATTGATGGTGGGTGCCGGCGGATAGTAGGCTTCATCTTCCCTGTAATTATTGTTATTCACTAACATAGATTTTAAAGGTAAAAGCTCGACATTGTCGTCGGCCCGTCGGTCGCGTGGTGCCGTCATAGTGACGGTAACATCGTGTGGCGCCGCCGGCTGCTTGCAGCCCACTGAAAACTGAAAGACGCGGCCTTGAAAATACTGCAGCGTAGAGAGGTGCACATTCAACGATTTGATACAATATATTTTGCCAAAAAATATGTAGTTAGGTAATTAGATACTTATTTTCAATTTAAAATATTAAACTTATTACGATCTATTACTTACCTCCTAAACGTATCTCATCTTTATAAATTACTGGCTATCCCGGCCAATTTCGTTTAATCTGAACAGTTAGTATAATTAAAATGTTGTTTTCCCTAGTTGCCTAGATTTTTTCCCATTTTCTTGTCTCTTAAATTTTTTCTAGATATTTCACCAAATATGTACATAATTCAAAAAGATCAGACTAAATCGGTCCTGTCGTTTGAAATTTAAGCTCTTACATACGTAGGTTACCTTTACGTAGTTTACGTTTCAGCGATTCATTTTTTTATACATATGTTTATATAAATTGTAGGACTAGCTGTCTTCTTTTAAATATGACTATCGGACAGAAACGAACTTACATTTCATTTCTTTTATGAACCTTTTCCTGAAATGATTATTAAAAAAAATAGTGGAATAGTTTCATCCTTTGACCGTTTACGCGTCAATTCGATGACCAAAGGAGACAGAGGCGGAAAAGAATCGTCTTTTAATATACAATATTTCACCCAACCACGACGTTACAATTAGTCTATATGAGTCGATTACCCGCCTCGTTGGTCGAATGGCTAGCGTACCTACACGCCTAACTACATCGACCAACTGCGAGGCTCGGGTTTGATTCCCGACGGGGACAGGCATTTGTGTGATGAACATTTAAATGTCTGCATTTCCAGGTCCCAGACCTGTTTATTAAATTTATTCTGGTATCTATTTAAGTATTTCTATGTATTAGAATCGTTGGCTAACATTTAAAACACAATCACATAATTTGCTTAGTTTGGGGCTAGATTCAATTTGTATAACTTGTCCAAGGATACTTATTTATTATTTTTGTTATTTATTGGGATCAAAAGTGTCAGAAACGATAACTAATTAAGTAAAAAGTTATCTATATAAGTTATCTATATAAAAGTTATCTATATAAGTATAATTAAAATCACTGAAAAATCAAAAAGTACATACCTAGGTACTTTTTGATTTTTCATAAAAAACAAATTTCAACTCATAAAATAAAACAATACTCATAAAAAACAAATTTGCTTAGCGACGGCTATCATTTCTAAATGTTAGTATATTATTTTTTTATGGTATTGTAGAGCATTTACGAGATTTCCTGATGGTTCGAAATACACAACGCTTAGCTATAGACACCAAAGTTGGTAAACAGGAAACTACTATGACGATGATAAGTAACTTACATATCTTTATTATTACCTAATTCATCAAACCGGAAAACGATAGTGGCGAAAAACGATATTTTAAGGCAGGAGTAGGTAAGGCGGTGGTTCCGATCTGGGTGAATTGTCGTCAACTTCTAATACTGGCACGATGCTATATCTAATCGGAGACTGGAACCAACAAGGGCAAATTTCAAAAATTCTAAAATATCTTGCGGCTACTTAGTCACATCACTAGTGTTACCGGGATACCGGGATTGCGGCCGTGGTCGCACATGCGCTGTGAATCCCGCGTTCTCTTCCATCACAGATCTACTGAATAGATACATAAGTATAAACATTTTTACAAAATATAGAACGGTAAACAATCAGACGGATTTCGATAACTGAAATAAGAGACACGTATTTCTCTAGGGTTACTCTTGAAGCTCGATTCAAGCCATATAGGAAATTGTAATGGAGTATGTCATTTTAGGCACTCTTGAACTAAATAGTGGCGAATTATTAACATTTAGTTAATAGTAAACAATAAATTATTTTATCGGATTCGTTGAACTTAATATAGAAAGGTTCTCGAGCGGCGGCCCCGCACCGGAGGACGGAGTGTTGGACGTCTTTCTACCCGGTGGATTGCTGATCTGGTCAAAGTCGCGGGGAGTCTTATACGTAAAATGACTTATACGATTCCAATTTCTAATTCGCATGATATCGAGATTACTCATACTGGTATCGGAATCCTTCTGCTTGTTTACCTTTCTATATTTTAATCAAAAAAATATCATCAAATTTTAATGCTCTAGTTTAGGATAACATAACTCCACCACCACCTTAGACCACCTTACTCGAACAAGAACTAATAATGAGGTTAATACCTGATAAAGGGATAGGTCAAAAAACTATTATTAAGGGGCCATATACGCTAAAATACGTCAGCAGTTTACTGTTTTTTTCATACAAAGCAATCATGGATCTTGCTGACAAAAATACACAAGATTAACATGAATATGCTTTATAAGACTAGTGTTTCCAAAACACGATTCATTTCACTTTGCTCGATAGAAAAAAATCAAAAAGTTAACCCTTTTTTGAAAGCTTTTGCTTTCTGTCTACTTCAATTGTGAAAATATCGACACCAGATTTAACATAAACATAGATTAGTGCTATACTTACCTAAAAAATAAGTGTTTCAGTTTTTATACTTTTTTTCAAATTACTTTTATAGTGTCAAAAATAGAGATTTGTCGCTTAAGACGTTTACTTTAGAGCGCCATTGTTCATAGTAATCATGGAACGGGGGAGCGCGGTGATTGGCTCATCTGGCTGACTGAGTATGGGGCCTTAAGCTTTTGTCACTCTTTTGTTCCGGGCTCCCTGGAAGAAAAATCAAGGTAGATATAATATTCACAGTTAGTGTTAAATAGGTACATAGGCTACTCGTATTTTTTTATGGCAATAGACATCGAACGAACACCCGGCTCAACTAAAAGCTGTAGACACCACATATACATTTAGAAATATCAAGCGTTTATTTGGAATTAATATTTTACTAGTATTGTGTTCAAGAGTATAAAATTAATAATAACAAATATCCCAGTAAGTTATACAGATTGAATATAACTCTAAAGAAAGCAAATTATGTGATTGTGTTTTGAATGTTAGCCAACGATTCTAATACATAGAAATACTTTAATAGATACCAGAATAAATTTAATAAACACCCAGACCAGGAAAATGCAGACATCTAAATATTCATCACACAAATGCCTGCCCCCGTCGGGAATCGAAACCGAGCCTCGCGGTTGATCAGTGTACGCTAGCCACTCGACCAACGAGGCGGTCACTAATTCGATTTCAGTTTCCAATTGCAGTACCTGGGTAATCGAGCTTTGCTAGATATTTTTTTAATTTTTGGAAATCAAGTGTATTTATATATGGAAACAAAGAATGATTGTAATTATTGTAGGTATATAATTAAAAAAAAAACACGATAAATATATAAACATAAAAAATTGAGTCTATCTGAATATGCAGATATACTTTCAAAAGCATCCGTGCCCGGAAGACAGCAGCACCAGTCGGAACAATTGCTGCCCTAACAGACATTGGGTCAGGTCGGACAGCCTCTACTGTCACCTGCCCTGGGACTTTCCAATTACATGAAATCGAGACTCAAGATAAGTCTACTGGCAATATGCGTAATAAGTTTCATTGTCAGTGACAGTGAACTGACTAAAGTGGAAGGGAGAGCTCTATTCCGTAATAGAAACTTACACCGTGGTAGAGTTCTCTCTCTCTCTTCTCTCAGTCTCTTATCTATTGTAGAACTCTATTCCGTGATAGAGCTCTATTCTGTGCTGGAACTCTATTCCGTATTAGAGCTTTATTCGGTGGTAGGTCACTAATCCGGGCTAGATATCTATTCCGTGGTTATTTTTTTCTATTGTACAGATCTATTCCGTGTTAGCGCTTCATTCTATGATAGAGCTCTATCCGTATTAGAGCTCTGATCCGTGGTAAAAATCTATTTCGTTATACCTAGAGCAGTTTTCCGTGATGAAGTATTTCGTTGTAGAGCTCTACTACTACCATTTCAGAGAATGTTTTTGAAGTTATGCATGGTGTAAGAACACAATCCATTTTTTTAGTCTAATCTTCTCTTCTTCGGCTATTTCAAGCAGTATTAAGTATGTCAAACTTAAATAACTTTGCAGGAAGCGTGGTTTAGAGCAGTTGGATGAGATCGGATCCGTGATGTAGGTAGCCATAGATATTTTCGGTAACCATTCTTTGAAATATAAAATTACATCCAAAATCTATGCTATGTAATAAGTAGATATAAAATTTAAGTGTTCAATAGAGTGACAGGTAAATAAAAATATATTTGCATGAAAAATTTAATCAATTTTTGTTTTACTCTTCTTTTTAATTTAGAAGACAATTACAGCATAGGGTTTTTACACTTTTTATCTTTGTAGGTACATGTCGATAAACGGACGTGACGTTTATGACCACAGAACAACTATTTATGAGAACTATTGTTCTTTGCCCTCTCACAGACTTGATCATGAGTGCTATATTTATTTTTTACTAGTTTTACCTCTTTTGCCTGTCCCGATGATGATTATTACGGTATTGGGTAAAAACCATCCTTTGTCGTTTTAAAATCTTAAACTATCTCCATATAAATTTTTAAGCTAATTATGTTTAGGTACGTCAAAATGTAACAGAAATAGCTACTTCTGCATTTAATATAGGTACACTAGCTGACCCGCCGTACTTCATATCTCTTGACATTACTAACAGCTAACAGTTTGTATATAGGAAAATTTAAAGTACTCGTTTGCCTATTTTCCCTGTCATTTTCGCAGTTCTTTTCGTCATATCAATCTTCTCTTGACAGTAACTAACACAGGTAAATAAATTTTGTTATTTATTTTCCTGTGTTAGTTACTGTCCTTTCGTTCACGTGTGATGTGATGAGTGATGACCAAGAGACAAGGTTCCCAACTTAGGGGTTTTCCCCCCAGATTTAGAGGATAGAAAATTAGAATGGGTTTTTTAGGGTGGATATATTTTTAGGGGTATTATTAGGGATTTTTTTATTTTTTTTATTTATTATAAAAAATGATTTTAAAAGTAGTTCTGAATCAGTAAAAAATTAAATTATACTTGAAGCATTAAATGATTTTTAAATTAAAAAAATGATCGATATTTATTATTTATTTTAATTATGTTCTTTTATCAAGTAAATATCTATGTTTTTATTATGTAATGATTATATTAAATGTGAATGATAATATTTGTCTAGGGGAATTTCCAAAAGATTACGGGAATTTTAGGGGTTTTTTTATTTCAGCATTGGGGAGAAAAAAACCTGAGAGATGGGAACACTGCCACGAGAATTTTCCTGTGATTTTCCTGGGTGTTGCCTCAAATACAGCGGCGGTTGTGTTGTGGCTTGTATAGGTACTGGTGAAGTTGTAAAAACCTCGCGGTTAGCAACATATTAACCATTTCAAATAAAAAAAGCTTGTATACTGTCGATGCTTATGAAAGAAGAATATTATGTACGAATAGAAAGTCTACGATGTAGAATGCATAAAATTATGCACCATATATCATATTATGGTACATTTTAATTTTTTTTTACTTTAAAACTATAATATAGTCCCCCGTGTTGGTCCGGGCTTGTTTTGTAGAATAGACCATCTGCCTTCCTGTGCCAGGCAGCTCGTAAAAGGCGAGCAAAGGCTTGCCGTCACTAACACCGTGATATCTGACTAGGTGGTAGAGTTTCGCAGCGACTCATCCGGATTGGTACCACCGCCTTACCTATTCCTGCCGCCGTAACGTCATGACGTGTTCCGGTTCAGAGGGTAAGGTAGCCGGTAAACTTACTTTTGCTTGAGGCCTAACACCCTGACCTCAGATTGGCAACGCACCATTACCACCTTTGGTGTTTCTAGGCGGCGCGAATTTCTTACCATCAGGAAATCCGTCTGCTTGTTTGCCTTCCAATGTCATAAAAAAATTAGTAATCGCAGGTAATACATATTATATTGGCTGACATGTATGTCTACTCTTAGATGGATTGGACTGTTCCCTACATCTGCAACAATGGCTATCTCCCGGAATACCGTACCTCGACTTGGTGCTGCGTTCTATTCACTGGGTGGATTTGAGGAGGAATAGTGGTGGCTCGTCGCTCGGCGTTAGACGCCGGGCATGCGGGCGGAAGAGAGCTCTTCGTCGCTAAGACCAGCGGCGACGGTGCAGGGTAGTGTCCTGTGAGTTACTGTTGGGAGGGTGGCTTATTCCGATAGGATCCGATCCGATAGGATGTGACAAGTATCTCGACTATGCTCGCTCGTATTTCTTTCAACTCACCTCTCGGCACGCAAATCGACCTCGCGCTTAAAAAGTAGCTCAAGTTCTTCCATATTCTATCTATATGTCTTTGCCCAATTTGGTTGTTGTTGAAAAGTTGGTTTCTATAAAATAAGAAGGTAAACAGCAAATTCTTGACGTTAAGAATCACCTCTCTAAATCAAACCTGATGAAATGAAACCTGGCTACGGTGTAAGGTGTTTTGCGGCATACTAACCTTAAGTCTCTAGTCTAGTCAGTGTCGAGCAATGTAGTTATGGCACCATGAAAGATGAATAGGCAAGGTTGGAGTACAAATCTAAGCAAATTGTTGCAGAAATCTTAAAAGCTAGCAAACTGGACTTATTGTGAATAGAAATGAATACAACATTTAACAATCGATTTTAAGTTTATTTTTTAAAAAGAATTGAACAATAATTATAAATATACTAAAAAACTTAATAACATGCGTTTCGCATAAATCACACATTATCATATGACATGGCACATGAGCAATTGTTAGTAAATAATATTTTTCACATATATGAACATTTATGATTATATAGGACATGTATCTGTAGATCCAAACTTAAAAAAAAGACAGCTATGATTTCACTTGTGCTTACATTAAAACTTAAAGTATATTAGGAAAGTGTTTAAAAAATAATGTGTGTTAAGTTTAAATTAAACAAACAAAACTAATTCTTAAATATACAGAATAGATTTAAGTACACCATTTTATGGCTATAATTACGAAGTCTGTACTAACAGGTACAAAATTGCCTGGTGGCATATATTTAAACCATGTGCTTCCCATTAGCACCAGCACCTAAGTAAACCTAGTTTAGAAAAAATGTAAATGAGAGTATAAAATTTTATTATATGATAATAACATACTGTTTTTGTAAATACCATTTAGTGATTAATATTATTTCCAAATTGCTTATGACTTAATAAATGCTAACTTGTCAATTTTAAAAATATAGGGAGCTTAAATATTCCGGTAAACAAAAAAACCTTAAAAAATGCTTGTCACAATTTCATTTAAATTTTTGACCCCCAACACTGATGTAATTTTAAAATGTACTTGTTTTGAGATAATATTTAAATTTGCTTCTTGACGGGGAGTTTCAAAAATTGAGCACAACAGTCAAAAATTATGCTTTAAAATTTCACATCCATGTATTGTAATATTTTTAATGGCGAAAGCAAATCTTTTCTAGATTTAGAAATATTACTTTGTTTTTTATTAGTTGTTTTAATTACATAATGGAAAAAAAATAAGACACCAAGTATGATAAATTGGTCAGTTTTGTTACTATATTCAATCTTCAAAATAAATGAAACAATGACAGGTTTTCCAAATCCAAGATATATTTAGGAACACTGTGGTCTTTTTTGCTATATATATTTAGTAAATTAAGCTTATAAAATTAATAAAACTCTCAAAAAGATCAAATTTTGTTCAGGTTTGTTACGAAATGTCCAAAAACAACATTTGTTTTTCATCTAATTAATTAAATATTATTGTCAGCCTCTCAAGAACTAAATCAGCTAATTGCAAATGTGTTTTCATTTAAATAAATGCAGTTTTACTTTTAACATTTAGTGGATAAAGCCAAATATATCTGATTTTTTAGCAAGTTTTTTAGGGGACAGTTACAAAACGGACGGTAACAAAATCGTAAGGCATAGTTCACAAAGATGTAATTATAATCAAAATTTTTTGATGAGTACCTAGTATCGAATATTTCTGGTAAATAAACACATCAACACTGTCTACGGATATTTTAATTTACTTAATTATCTCAAAATTTATTGATGATAACATCTAACATGCGTAATTTTTATAATACCTCTTGGAACTTATTATTTTGCGTTTTTATGTAACCATTTTATACTGAAAAAAAAAAGAACAATAAAATAATGGTAAAACTAACAATGAATATGTTTCTCAAGATACTGTGAAAAATAAGGAACTTTAAACAGTTATGTGATAAATCAGTAGTCTGTAAAACCACCCATGACATTTATAAGGGTCCTGCAGCGATTTATCATACTTTGGATTTAGTTATCTAAGTCTTGCTGCGGTATATCGTCCAAGGTAATATAGTCCAAGCTTTATGCTGTCGGTTTTGTTGCTTTGTCAGTCCGTCTATATGTTACGGTACCTGTATTAACAAAACGGAAGTAACATATTGAGACCTACTTTTATTCGAAAAATTCTAACAATTCAATTTCAATTCTAAATAAATAAAACTAAACATCTTAAAATTCCTCTGAAAATTACATATACTTGTATGATATTCATCTTGGAAAATGTGTTCTATAGAAGGATATACTAGAATAACAAACTTGTCCATTAGTTTTTCTTCGGTTCAGCCGGTTGCACAAACCTTCGCATACCGCCGAAAGGAGACAAAGTAAATGTAAGTTTTTAAAATAGCCGTCATTTACTTTCGACGTTGTCATTTTTTTCAATAAAAAATAAAATTGTTTGGGAGTTAAACTATTTAAAACTGTGGTAACAAAATCGAAATGTCCGGAATTTCAAAATTTCGGGGACAAGTAAGTAACATTACATCATTTTTTTTAAATGTTTAAATATTTAGCAAAATTGGACCCGAGAAGCTGTTAAATAATGTTCATTTTACATAAATAACAAAACAAGGGAAAACCTAGACTAAGAGCAGAATAATTTGACTTAAAGTGTGTCATCCGACCTGGGGACATTTAGCGCTGTCAAATTAGACTGTACATGACATTTCTACAGATGTTTAATCTATCACTCGGAAAACTTATTCGGACTAATATGACATACGACTTTCATGTCTTATGTTTTTGTTTTATTTGAAAAAGATAGCATGCATCTAAAATAAATTTAGTTTATAAACAGCAGAATTACCACCAGTATGGAGTACCAAATGTCACAATCCTTGCAGAAGTGTCAAGCTTCCACTACATTCTATATACTCTTTATACAAACACAAATGTTACGAAGACTTGACACCTCCCTCGATTAAAACCAGAAAGATTTTATCCTGAAATATCAACAGGGTCCTCCCAGTTATCTATATCCATCCACATTTGCATTGTATATCGCCAATTTATATCTTGCTCAATCTCAAAATTAGGGAATTGTTCATATCGTCATATCTAGTAACACAAACTCGTATCTTCAAGCCAAATGCCTTGAGTTGTAGAATGGAAGTTAGAAGAGGCTCCTTGCAGATCTGCCCAGGTATCTTCAATCATCTCTGTTTTCTTACTAATATACCAGTTATGGCGACTCTTGGAACCACCCTATAATGATCAGATTTGGTCGTGTAATGTCAACTAGAGTCTAGGTCTCCCCAGGTACCTACCACTATTCATATTCGCATTATATATCTGTTTTGTCAATCTTTCATCTGCCTTTTTTTACACGGCCGGGCCAAAGGAGCATTGCTTTTCTAATTTTAAAGACAACGTGTTATTTCAATTTAATTCTCTCTATGACTTCACGATTGGTACAGGATAATCCATAAAGTTTTTCTTTGTAACAAAAATATTTAAAAAACCAGGTCATTGTATAAGTTATGATTTTCCGTTCCTTTCCCAAACGAACATTCAAGTTCAAAAGTACATTTACCTATTCCGGCCGCCATAATGTTAGCGTTTGCCGTTGACGTGTTCCCGTTCGGAGGGTAAGGTAGCCGTAAACTTACTTTTGCTCTTTACAAGAAAAACAGGATTAACTTTAATTAATATTTTTTTTAAAAAATTGTTATTTTATATAATTTGAATTTATAATAATGAAAAAGTATGGAAGTTTATTTAATAACTACAAAATAAATCAACTTAATTAATTATAACTACTTGAAATAAAAAATACATGATTTGTGGGGACATGCCAAAATGGCTGTTGTGCTCTATTTTTGAAACTTCTCTTACCCTCTTGTAATAAACAAAAACTGAAACATTATTAGTGTGTCTTGTGAATTTTGACCCCTTAAGGGTTAGGGTGCGTCGTATTGCAAAGCACACTCAGGCAGGCAAGGACAAGTCATATCAGCGGATTTTTGTTACCCAGCCGAAAAGCGTAAATATTAAGAACGGCAATTATACTTTAAAATTGTCAAGTATGGAAATTGGGCCAACTGGTAGCTAAAAACTTTGACATTAAAACATCATCAACCCCTCTGTTCCCATTATTTGTATCGTTTTTACTCTCCCTTTTTGGAGACTGTAAACCATATGTCGGCCCATCGTAGTATGCAATGCCCGATACAAAATAAACAAAAGTAATCCAGGCAGATTATTGAGCTGCCTTGCACCCTGTCTTAGACCATCTAAATATACAGACTTTAACACGCTCTGCGCCAAGCCCTAAATTTCCAATACAGGATATATCCTAGAGAATAAATGTGGCGCTGAAAACATTAACCATCATTCATGGAAGGACTATTTATCTTTCTTGGCTTTTTTGTTCACCGAAACAAACAGATACAGACATAAAAATATAATAAAAAATCCATGCACTAGGTATCAATGACTACTATAAAACACTTTTAACATCTTTTTGGTTAATGCAGCATCATTCAAGTTGTTCCATCCTTCAGTTTTCATAACTTCCGCACTATTTTCAGATATAAATTTAAAAATACTTTTTTGTAAAGTTTCCAAGTTGTACTTTTCACTTAAAATAGCTAACTCAATTGCATTTTCTACTGTTACTTTCTTACAAATTGTTTCGCATATAATTATTAAAAGTCCATCAATCTGAAAATCATAGGCTACTTTTTGAAGTTCTACAATGTCCTTCTCAATACCTACGACTTTTCCTGTATAAAGAAACTCGATCAGAAGTTCCATCTGTTCGTCCTTAATGTTAAGGACAGCCTCTTTAATATCAGGGTCTTTTCTCACCATGTCTCTAAAAACTGGACTATGGGCAATTAAAAATATCCTATGCATTGAATACTCCTTATTTGTTTCAGATTTTAGAATAAAGTCAGGTTTACTTTGTTTGATGAAGGAGTTAATATTTTCATGATTTTTCTTAATTCCTTGTATGGTAGATTTATCTAACTCTTTGGGATTAATTTTTACTGCTATTGATAAGCACAGGATTTTATCCCCCAATTCTTTCAAGTGTGATTCTTTTAAAAAGTATGTCATTATGTGATGACTCATATTATCTCTGGGTGATGTGAATGTTTTCCATGCCATAGATTTTGTAAGGAATGTATATTGAGGACATTCAGGATAATATGCCTTTCCTGGCTTATTTTCATGCTCAAATTGTATTTCATTAGTGCAAATATCACTTATGCTGATAGAAAAGGTTCCACTTTTTCTGTGATTAAAAAAAAGGTTTAATAAATAGTTATTGGCTGGCAGCTGAGATGTTGTGTAGTAGAACCAAAGATCTGGCTCATCATCTGTGTATGTTCCGCCAATATCATACTGATCATTGTTTTGAAGTCTATAACCTATATCTAAGAAGCATAAGTTTCTTGCATTTACAGATTGGCAATTATTGAGGCCTGACACAGCATCTTCACGCAACTGAAAACAATATTAATTAAGATAAGTGAACTATTACTCCATTAGAAATATATGAGTAGATTTTTAAGTGTGATGATCAGACATTTAAATATTATTCTTTATAACAATTACATTTACGCAGGTTGTAAATCTTATCTTGGACTAAATTAGTTAATCATTGATTGGATTGTGACTGATGCATATAGGGTTGTTTCGCCCATTCGCGTCCACTAAGTGGAGTTTCCAGGTTTGAGATAAAATATAAAAATGTTCTAGATCTAGTTTTGAATTGACTAATATTGTAACCCAGCCGTAGTATAGTCTATTTTAGGATTAAGCTAAGTTTTAGGCAAAATGTCTAGTGATTATTTTTTAATAATTAAATCAATCGAAATATGGCGATTTGACCAGTTTGCGTCCACAAAATCCAGATCGCGTCCACTCATGGACCAGTTTGCGTCCACCAACTTATAAAGTGGTTAAGGGGAGATTTTATTAAGAAAATTTGTAGAAATGTTGGGTTTTAAGTATTTCTATATAAATACATATGTTCACACCTAGTTCCTTACTGGGTTGGCAGAGAATATCGAGTACCAAGTGTCCTTAGCTTCCTTCACATTCATTCCTTTTTTCAAACAAAGAAGCTGGTTGTGGAGACTGTGATGGCGAGATTTGGCCCTGGGTTAAATTGCCAATGGAATATCAATTTAGGTCTCCCTGGGTAACTATGTCCTTCCAGTTTTGCAATGTATATTTGTACTGGCAATCTTTAATCTGCCATTCTTACAATGTGTACCAAACATAGTGACATGCCCTTACTCTATATTGTAACAAAATATTTGTTTTTAATCTCACTCTTTCTCTGATCTTATTGTTTATTGTAATTAAACTATCCCTGGAAAAAGCACTACCCGGATAAACAAATTCATTTATTTGCACCAGCGCTACTACATCTACTAAAACTCTTGAATATGTTGTGACTACATCTCTTTCATGTGCTATTTTGGTTTCATTTGCATTGAAATATAGATACGCCTTTTTCTTTCCAATTCTCATTCATTAGTTCATTACTGTTTGCAGCTCAGATGATTTCTAGCCCAAAATTACATCATCGATTGTTTGATTGTTTATAAAAAGTAGGTCACCACTAGGTCATATAATTATTTTTTTTCGCATCCACAATATCTTAATTTTAGAATACAGATATTTTAAAATCTTTAAAAGATTTTGTTAGATCTGCAGGTAGCCAATTTTCTCTTAGATATTTCACATCGAGCACGTCCATTTTACAATCATTTTTAGTTTCCTTCAATTTTTACCTATCGTGTTCCCTCTTTCGTTGTTGATATGCTCTTTATGTGTATAAGTTAAAGAAGGCAGAAACAGTTTAATGCGCTTGTTCCCTTCCGGATTATACAATGCACTCTACCGACTTCCACCTATCTATAACTGTCTGATTTAATTTTATAAATCAGTTACTTAAGACTTAGCATTTAAATAAACAAGTGGATGCAAACTGGTATACAGGGCTTTCTCAAATTAGCTAACGATATTTTAACCACGGACTCGCAATGCGTGTCTGGAAACATAAAACATAGTAAAAAAAATCTAAAACGAAAAATAAATAAAATATTACAAAAAATAATTCTCGCAATAACGCATGGGGGTCAACGGACTCTGATGCAACGGACGGAAAGCAGCTGATTGTCTCACGGCTGCCGCGTGAATTGTCACTACGGAGTATCTTGCTACTTAATGTTTATTTGTACCTACAGGCTACTAGGTACCTATTATGTAATGTACTATTATCTGTGAAATTGCTAAAAAGCCTTAATGTTTTTGTTTTATCGAAATTTTAATCAGTTAAAAAACTTTACAATCACACAGTACAAATCCAAAGGTCCAGTATTTTAGTTAGCCGGAGAATAACAGCTGTTTCTAAGTTATAAAAAATCATAGTTGTAAGTTCTGATCAAGGATAGGTATGTATTGATGCGCTTGCAGCTTCGATCGTCCGTCGTCGACTACCGCCCAGCGCGAAGGGGCTCCTTACCAGTTATTATTTCTACAGTCATTTTTCAAATCAGTTGATGTTTGATCGCGTTTAGGGTGTGTCATGTTTTTGTTTGTGTTTGCGTTTATTTTTCGGGAAGTGTTCATGAGTACCTTTCCAATGGTGAAAATTGAATAGAGGGTGGTTAGTGTGATCACCTGACCTGACCTGACGCCTCCCGACTTCTTCATGTGAGTAGGACGATGAAAGTGAACCTTAAAATTTAACTGACCTTGCCTTAAAAAGTTATAGGAAAATAGGAACCTACTAACAATACTCAAAGACACATCAACAACCATGCTAAGTTTTGCATTGAGTGCCTACAATG
>NJDD01001580.1:263812-278523 GCA_002245505.1 Calephelis nemesis
CATCTCAGAGGCTGATTTTCGAGAGAAAGGTATAAACTATAAAGTATACCTTATTTTTTGAACACACAAGATTACTTGTTCTAAGAAGCTTAAAACATATAAATTGATCCCGTCATTAGAACGCAATCTGACACCAAACATCTAAAATCAATTTGAAAGCACGATGAAAGCAGCATTCGAGTTTTTTTCTGAAAAATTACAGCAGAATTCTATAGATCGGAAAATTCGCCCCGCAATTTCCGGAATAACGAATTACAGTTTGACAAACATACACACAAATTTTCTCATTTAAATATGGCTATTTACCAGAGACTCAGTTTAGCGTAGTTACATTTTTTTTAATTTCCTATTTCAGTCCCTTGGGACTATCCCACCCAATGCTTAAACTTGGACCTTTCGCTGTATCCGTATCAAATTTCATCAAAATCGGTTCAGCGGTTTAACAGTGAAAGAGCATCAGACAGACAGATTTTCGCTTCGCATTTATGATATAAAGGATTTATTAAACTTTTTATTGTAGATACACAAAAGATAACCTCATTTATACTTTTATATAACTTGACAGTCCGTGAGAAGCGCGTGGGTATCCTGAAGCCTCAGGGGTCCCTGGAGCGAGCTCGTGAGGAGCGCGCGCTGGCCACCACCCAGGAGGAACAGCCTGTGGTAAGTTATCAACAGTATTAAAGTATCTTCACGCCCATATCCTCGAAGGGGTAGGCAGAGGCACAACCAGGGCACCCACGACTAGCTGAAGCCACTAAGTCCCACAATGTGATAGGTGGCAAGCCTATCGCCAACCGGGCACATTTCCAATCCCGAGCAACATTTTTTTTTATTAGAAAATTGGAAAAATCCAATTTCCTTTTTGTTGGCCGACCCGGGATTCGAACCCGAGACCTCATGCAGTCAAGTCCAACACCCGGACCGCTAGACCACAGATCAACAGTATTATTCACCAACATTTTGGATTTGTTTTAAGACTTTAAAGGGTATAACTTGTTTAGGTAGATTGAATTCGGTTTACTTGAGTGCTCAATGTTTGCTGAGCGATTTCGCAAAGTTTTCATGATAAAAGAAAAGTTATTCAAAAAAACAACTTGCTTGTAATTGTTTTTCAGGAATTGGAAACCGAAGAGCAAAGTAAATGCGAGGACAAAAAGGAGGGCCGCAAGCCGCGAGTGAACATCGCCATGGCTGCGATCATGAGGAAGCAGGAGGAGTCGAACAAACAGGTCAGTGTTAAACGTTTTCTAGTCTTTTATATCTAACATATTATAGATTGTGCCCAATTTCGTTATCCGTTTGATTGATCCAAGATTGCAGACGTAAACTCTAAAGATATTTAAGAACCAAATGTTTGGATTTGCTCGGGTTAGAGCTTCTTTTGTCAGCAGTTAAAAAAGTATTTATATCGGGCTTAATTAAAGTTGCCAAGCAGCATTTGAGTTTTTCAAAAAAAAATTTAAAAGTAGCGAGTGTCGCCAGGTGCAAGCAATTTTCTAGCTTGTCAAGGACCTCCCTCTTTCTGTCAGTCAGTTTATCTGGTAATCTGAATTTATATTATCATAAAAAAATGTTTTTAGTATAGATCAATCCCAGGGTATTCAACACTGTGCTTCACTTGAATGTTGTTTAAGAGAAATCATAATATAAATTACCAATTAACATCGCTCTATCGCCTCTGTGGTCTAGCGGTTCAGTTGTTGGACTTGACTGCATGAGGTCCCGGGTTCGAATCCCGGGTCGGGCAACATAAAGAAAATTCGGTTTTTCCGATTTTCTAATAAAAAAAATGTTGCTCGGGATAGGATATGTGCCCGGTTGGCGAAAGGCTTGCCCACCTATCACATTGTGGGACTTAGTATCTTCGGCTAGTCGTGGGTGCCCTGGTTGTGCCTCTGCCTACCTCTTCGGGGATATGGGCGTGAAGATACTTTTTTTTACCAATTAACTTTTGGGAATACGGATGGTAATATTATGAAAGAATATCTGTTAAAATGAAGTTCGTTTTCATGCAGGTTAAATTCATCACGCCACCGCCCACTCCGGATACCCCTGCAGAAACTGTTGACACCCGCTCCAGTGAGGAGAAACCCAAAATCATACAACCTAAGCCTATAAAATCTCTTGCAAACCTGCCTCTTGGCAGAAAAACGGGAGGCATTCTATCGCTAAAAGATAAATCCGCCGGATATCCTCATTTAGTTAACGCGGATCCGGAGCCAAAGAAAGTTGATAAGGATGATAAAAAAGATAACAAACTCAGCCAGGGCAATAGTCAGAATTCACAAGGCTACCAGCAGAAGCGCCAAGATCAAAACTCGAACTGGCCGAATGTGCCCATTCCAAATTTCAATGAGGGACCGCGGATGAATTTCCAGAAAAACTATGGAATTCAGAACAGTGGGATCAGTTATAACCCAAACTATCAACAACCTGGCGCAAACAACCAGGGTATAAGGCTTCCTGTAGTGAACCCCAAAGAAATAGACGTGAGGACGGCAGCGTTACAGAAACAGAGCTCTCGACATGACTTCCAAGACTCCAAGTACAACAACCACGGCTACCAGATGTCTGGCGACAAACAGAACTTCCTTAACGATTTGCCCCCGAGATTCGCTAACCAGTACAGATATTGGCAAAATGCCCAAGAGTCCCAACATGATAATAAATTTAAGGACGACAGCCCTAAGAGTAATCCCGGGTTCAATTCTCAGCCACAACAACAAAATTGGCCGACACCGCCGAGTGAAAACTTCCAACAAACCATGCCTTGGTGGAAACCTCCTAACTCGACAAACCCTCCTAGCTTCACAGCCCAAAGCTATGCTGCACCCATGAACTTACCCAACTTCTATTCTCCTTTACCTTCAAATATTACTAACCCGTACCAAAATATCTCTTATAACCAAATTCAGAATCAAAACATGACAAATGTTGGCCCAAACTTGCAAAACGTCAATTCTAGTATGTCGAATGTTGGACCCAACTTGCAAAATATTGGCCAAAATAAGCCAGAGGGTTTAAGTACCAATTACCTCCAACCAGCAATGGGTCAACCGCAACTTCAGGCCCTCCAAAACTTGGTCACATCCCCAAACTTTAATTCTTCCCTTAACTTTGGCCCGTACGCTCCTCCAGTTAGTTATGACTCGTCAATGTACCCACAGTTTAATAAAGTAGCCTACCAGCCAATGCAAATGAAAGTGATGGATAAACAAAGTTTTCAAACTCATAAAGACTTAGACGTCGGTTTCAATTTTGGTGCCAATGTTCTAGAATTGCAACACAGGAATGTAAACTTCAATGAACCCCATAGTCAAGAAGGACCACGAAAATCCTTAGATGAAATTATGGTAAGTTTACGCTTTGTGCATTTTATTTGCAGTTCTCTAAATTTTATAGTACAAGTAATGACGAAAACAAAGGTGAATTAGTATTGAAAAACGAGTTGTCTTTTCGGATACAATAAGATCTAAATAAATTTAAAATAATCGACACGTATATTGGGCGTGTTTGGCCGAAGTAAGTACTTACTAAATTTTGTAAGTCACTTACTATGCTTACAAAATTTTCAGCCGGGACACAAAATAAGTGCTAACGCAGTAAGTATGGCTTAATATACGACGCCATTTTGATTATTGTTGATGTAAACAAAACGGACAGGACAATAAAATATTTCTCATAAAATTATCCATTTGAAACTATTCACAGAAATTAAACTATATTCCTAAATTTAGTATTGTCAATTATATTCAGTCTATGAGGTTATGTACGGGATATGACATAAACCGGTGTTTTGTGTTATGTTAAGCCAGTAAGTCTGTCCTGGCCCAAAAGCGCTACAGTCAGCTTGTAAGACTTTAATTTTTTTATACTTACTGGCTTACTAAGTTTAGTAAGTACTTACTTCGGCCAAACACGCCCATTAATTATGCAAAAGATATTAAAAAAAATCTTTGCACCACTAGTTTTCCTGATTGCCGTTTTCTTAATAATATTTAGAAAACTAGAAGATCGATTTACAATAAAAGATAATGATGTAAAACTCTCAGTATTAAACTGCTATTTTTATAAAAATGTTTATTGTACCAAAAATAATGAATCAAATAAAATATTTGTTTAATATACTTGATCTAAATTATTGCGGTACAATTATATTTTTGCCGAATAAATGTAATTATCAAATGTGTGAAAACTGAATCAAATTTCAAAAAATAATGGAATTGGTGTTTGATAAAATATTATTCAAACAATAAAAAATGTGTCAGTCAGAGACATAGCTGCTTGGACCTACCAATTGACAATTTCTTTGTAACCAATAGTTAACTAATAAGGCAATTTAATTCATATTTCCGAACAAATTGACTAGTAACTTTCACTATTTTTAATATATTTAATAAATTTATGGAACAAACAAAAGAAATATTTCAGGGAATCATGCAAAAAAATATTTCCAAATAATGTATATTATGTACTAGAAAAATACGCGTTTCAGTAATTTGTTATTAGATATCAGATTAAAATAGTTTTTTTAAGAAATTAAAATAAGAGTAGATAACTTAATTGTCAGAGTTATATTAGTGTCTATAGTACTTGATATAAAATATGTATGTTAGGCAAAACATACAAAATTAGTAACAACATGCATCATTTTGGTGATTCGTATTTTATATAGACATATAAACACTTATTATCATTTATACAGTTTTAATAATTTAACCGCAGTAAAACAGCAAAAAAACTGATTCCAATTATTTTCATTTGATCATTATTTTTGATGAATAATGATTCCCAGATGGTCTGACAAAAATTTTATAAATATATTACGAGTAGTTTCAAAATTACAGTTAATATAATAATATATGTTGAAGATATTTTTACTAAACACATGAAAATTTATGCAATATTATAACTCAAAAACGAATTAAACAAAATTTATATGGAAACACCTCGAAATTATGACCTAGGTACCTTCCCAGAAAAAAAACCATCACAACCGGTTCGTTTGACCGAGTGATTGCCTAACAATTATACAAAAAAAAATATAGTCGAATTAATAAACTCTCACTTATTAGAGTCGATTGAAAAAAAATTATTAATAATTGCTGGATCTGTTGATAATAATTTATTATTGCATATAAATGAAGTGTTTGTATAAACGATAATGTTGCAGTCGCAGCCGTCCACGAGCGGCGCGGGCGCGGGAGCGGGAGCGGGCGCGGGCGCGGGTGCGGGAGCGGGTGCGGGCGAGGCGGAGGTGCACACGTACTCACTGTTCAGCGGCGCCGCCGACTGCTGGCAGCGGCCGCCGCTGCAGCACCAGGTGACACACACCACTCTTGTAGTCCACACCCGCTAACTGCTGCTACCATGCCGATCCTCATACACTATCACTATCTTAGGCCAAGTCTTGAACTCTTTTTAAACTCCAGCACGAATCAATACCATGACGAACATAGCCGCTACAACATCAACTCTTCTATCACCAAAATAAACGCCATTAATATAATCTTCACTGGTTAGATACTCTAATATAATACGTGATTTTACATTATTTTATTTTTATTACATTGCAATATGAGTATAGACTGATCCTTTCATTTGATTTAAAAGTATGTTCACGCCCATATCCCCGAAGAGGTAGACAAACGCACAACAACCAGCGGAAGACACTAAGTCCCACCGTGTGATAGGTGACAAGCCTATCGCCAACCGGGCACATTTCCAATCCCGACCAACATATTTTTATTAGAAAATTCGAAAAATCCGATTTTCTTTTTGTTGGCCGACCCGGGATTCGAACCCGAGACCTCATGCAGTCAAGTCCAACACCCGGACCGCTGGACTACAGAGGCAAAAAACCTTATTTTTTTTTTTATGTAAGCGATCAACTACTAAGCTCACGGCTCTTCTGATGGTAAGAGATAATAGATGGCCTTTAAACACCATAGATATTACAAGTGCATCACTGTACTGTAGCCGACATTACAGACATATGGCGCAAAACTACCCTACCCTCCAGGCCGGAACGTGACATTACCGCAACAGGAATAGATAAAGCCTGATGAAATTGTTGCACAAAACTACCACCAGAGCAACTTTCTTTTTGTTTTTTTTTATTAATTTATTTAAGGAATTATTTGAACGATATTACGATAAATATTTTCAGTCCCTATGGTCGGGGCCCGGTCCCTCCCCCCTCGAGCGTCTCCTGGAGCAACAGAAGCAGATGAAGCCGCCGCCGCAGTGACAATACCTACATAGTGAGCCTAGCTAACGTTACACTTTTTGTGCCTAGTTATGTCTTACTTTCAAATAACCACTAGTATAATTTCACGACAGTAGCTCTAAGAGCATCCGTCAAATTACGCTGGTGCTATAAAAAAACACCCGCTCGTGAATCCAATCGTAAGACTATTATTTTTCGCAAGAGGGTGCGTGTTCTGTACATCCACATCGCGGGAGATCTTAGAGACTACCACATAGAACTTTTAACAAAAATGCAAACGCTTTGAATACGTACACTGACTTGGGTAACTCAAGTTTAACTGTGTAACTTTCGTTACAGTGAAGAAAGTCTACGACAGTTTGAAATTTCGTACGAAGGCTGTCGAGGATACACCTTTTCTACTTCTCTTATCCTTAAATGCGAATAAGAGTTTGTTGATATATTTCACATTTGACCAAGATTTGAAATGATAATAGGCTTGTGTCCACCAATAATAAATCGGGTTTGTTGTCGTATCTATAGCTTTGTTATTATTAATAGATGTCAATAAAATTTATTATTTACAATAAAATATAAAGATTAATTTTATTTTTAAGAAATATTAATCTGAAAAAAAAAACAATTTCATCATGTGACAGTGAACGCCGATCAGAACGCGTTACGTCACAGAGTGCGTCCGCCATTGTTGTCGTTGACGTTTTAAAACAAAGCAAAGTATCAATTACCAACTACGGTTTGTTTTGTTTTGCACTGAGTGACGTCATTCAGGACGCCATGATAGTTTTGAGCGTTTTCGCGGCAAATTCGTACAGGTTTATAAAAAAACTAAAAATAATAATGTTACTCATCGATTTTTGAAAATAAATTCAGTTATTTCTGTTCAATATCGAATAAAGGAAAGAATCAATCACTAAATACATTTTTGGACACAAGCCTAATATCATCGATATATATAATCAGCACTTATAAATATCACGAAAATTAAATCTTGATATCTAAATGCTATTTTAAATCAGTACGGATGATTATCCAATTAATATTATCAAAGGAAATAATTATATTGATACTTTCGAACCCTGCATTTGACACACATTTTTATGATCAGCGAATAAAACTTTCTGACATCCTATTAATATTATAAATGCGAAAGTTTGTATGTATGGATGTATGGATGTTTGTTACTCTTTCACGCAAAAACTACATAGCCGATTACGATGAAATTTGGTATGTAGGTAGCTACCTAGCTAAAGACCCAGAATAACATATAGGCTACTTTTTATCCCGGAGTTCCCGCGGGATTGGGACTTACGCGGGTGAAACCGCCGGGCGCAGCTCGTAATACATAATTTAAGATTTAAATTGTATAAAAGGCACAATAATGCATTCCAAATCTTTACCAATTCACGTAATTGTACAGCAGCTCGGAAAACTGTATTTATTTTACTGAGAACTAGCTTTTGCCCGCGACTTTGTCCGCTCGGCAATTTGTACCTACTATTTTATTACATTAAACATATTTCCTCCATTACTTAACCAGTTTTAATAAAAAAGTAATGTCGTTTTGACAATTATTATCTTCCTCAAAATTATAAAGTGCCTAATCTATATTAAGGTATTGCCCTTAAATTTATACTAGTGACTTAAACGAAATTTTTTAAATAAAATTAAACGCAATGATGGAAAAATATTAAATTATACTTAATAATTTAATATTTTAATAAAAGTTTAAAAATAAAAACATCGTTATAAAATATAATATTTCGTTATTTTAGTTTTTATAAACATTTGAATGGTTAAGTTCGCTAAATTCGTTGCTTTATGACTGAAAAGGACAAAATTTAACGACTGAAAAGGACAAAATTTAAAGAAAAATTTAATTTTTTTAATGGCACATTTCAACATTTTGTCCTCGGTTAATGTTTATGTAGTTTGGCTCTTAGCAACAAATATTATTTTACAATATTTAATAAAAATATATTTGTAACAACACTAGTAAGCCTATCCCTTACAGTAGATAGGGTTAACATAGGCCATAAATCTTCTTATTTATTAAAATTCAACGAATTTCAGCTATTACAAGACTTGTTTTATTTCCAATGACTAGCAGTGTTTAAAATTATTAAAATATACGACGTGAACCGTAAGGGTGTTGCAAAATCATTTTTTTTAAATGCAATTTTTGACCTTGAAAGTTTTGTTTAACTTAATATTGTCAAAAAGAACCATACAATTTCTTACTGAAATCGGGAAATGAATAATATTCTGTTAACTAAAATAAAACTTGTGAATTTGATTTCTAGATCATCAGGTACACATTCCATAATAGATAACTTACAATAAATAAAATAATTGTTTTTTTACTGTGTTAGGTACCAAGTTTTGTATATATTCTACTAAATTATACTTTACCTAATGTTGTAAACCTAAAACATCTAAAAAAAACAAAATTATTTCTTTCTTTAGTTTAAATATAGTGAAGAATGTTTGAATTTTTTTGGATGAAACCTTTGCTTTGAGCGATATATTGTAAGCGGCTCTCTAGTCGTACGATAGAGTTATTCAATATAAAATCGCTACAAATTAAGGGAAGAAAAAATCCAATCGGTTATGATATTTGTATACTTTGTATATGAGCATGTATTGTATATTGACTTTAACTTCTTCATATATTTTACACTTTGTCAGATGTTTTTCGTCCCTATAAAATTCTCCTGGATGCATTAACTGTTCCTAACGTCAACATAGGATGCGACTGTTCAAAAAATACCCTGTAAAATTGTAATTTTAAGTGTAATTAAGAGTAATAAATTGAATAATACGTGTGTATATTTTGTAATAAAGATATTTTTTTGTTATCTATATCTGTTTTATTAATATCTATTGTTTTATTTATATCAGAAGGCAATTAATAGACGGACTTTCTGATGTAAAGATATGGCGCCTTTATATAATCTTATTATAAAGCTGGAGAATAATGAATTCTGTACCTTAAAGATATTTAAAAAAATAGGTGCTGACGTTGGTGACGGTGTCGCCTTTGTAGTCTAGCGGGTCCAGGTGTTGTATTTGACAGCATGAGGTTCCGGGTTTGATTCCCGGGTCGGATAAACAAAAGGGAAATGTGGTTTTAACTGTTTTCTATTAAAAAAATGTTGCTCGGGGTTGGTTGGACTTAGTGTCTCTGGCTAATCGGATTCGTCGATAATATCAGTTTCTAAAAATGCCAGACTTGTAAAAAACGCCAGATTCTATTAATGCCAGATTCTACAAATGACGGATTCTACAAATGTCGGATTATAGAAACGCCAGATTCTAGGAATGGCATATTCTAAAAATGTCTCATTCTAAAATGGCAGATTTTTTCTGTAATTTTCATAATTCAAATTATAATAAATTCTATCAATGAAGTAAAATAGCTTTCTCTACTATCAGATATATATCATGATCGCGGTTAATTTATCAATGATTTATTTGACTCATGATATGACTAGATGTTACCTGCGACTTCGCCCGCGATAAATTTAGATATAAGCTATGTTATCGTTCAGATTGGATGAAACTGTACATATTATATACAAACAAATATTATTTTCTTAAATTTTGGAAAAATTGAAATCACAATTACTTAGAACTAATTATATTTTTTTACAGAAATGTGCTAATACAACTTTTATAATTACTTAGCCAATTTTTTACGCACTTTTGAGAAATTTTTCTGTATTGGTGCGGGCTCCTTTGCAGAATGGATCATCTGCAATCCTGCCAGGCAGCTCGTAAATGGCAAGCATGGGCTAACCGTCACATCCACTGCGACATCTTACCACCGCCTCACTTATCCCTGCTTGCTGTTGACGTGTTTCGGTTCGGAGGGTAGGGTAGCTAGTAAACTTACTTTTACTCGAGGCCTGACATCCCGGCCTCAGACAGGCAACGCACCATTGCCACCTTTGGTGTGAATTTCTTACCATCACGAAATCCGTCTGTTTTGTTCGCTTTCCAATATCAATAAAAAAATTCCATATCAAATAAAAAAAATCAAGATAAACAACTAATTCTCTAATCTGGAAAAATTACGGAAATTTATCTAAACCCAAACCATATTCTTTTGTTACGGGTATTAAGTATACAACGAAAGTAATAGAATAAAACTTTTTGCCACACCATGATTGGTAAATACAGACATCGAAAATCGAAGTCATCATCACACATATGCGTACTCTTGTCGGGAATCGAACCAGATCCCCGCGGTTGGTCAGTGAAATTAGGCGTTTACGCTAACCTCTCGGCCAGTATCGCGTTCCCAGTAGATTGTTTAATAGTAAAGAAATTTATGTCAAACCAATTTTCATAATTATTCTAAATCAATAATAAATTAACTAGAAGTATGCTATTAGTCAATGTACTAATAAGACCAACACCAGAAAAAAAAATATATTCTCATTTCTTGATTTATATAAATTATATGTCTCGTTTGTCCTTAATGGAGTTCTAAACTACTCAACCGATTTTAATTAAATTTGCACACCGTGTACAGTTTGTTCCAACTTGAAAGATAAGATAGCTTATATCTAAATTTATCGCGGGCGAAGTCGCAGGTAACAACTAGTCATATCATGAGTCAAATAAATCATTGATAAATTAACCGCGATCATGATATATATCTGATAGTAGCGAAAGCTATTTTATTTCACTGATAGAATTTATTATAATTTGAATTATGAAAATTACAGAAAAATAATCTGCCATTTTTATAATATGCAATTTTTAGAATCTGGCGTTTCTAGAATCTGACATTTGTAGAATCCGTCATTTGTAGAATCTGACATTCATAGAATCTGGCGTTTTTTTACAATTCTGGCATTTTAGAACGGAGTACTATAGTTGTTGTGTTTTAGAATCTGACATTTTTCGACGTATCCGACTAATCGTTGTGTCTCTGCCTACCTCTTTGGGGATGTGGGCGCACAGGTGTTTTGCTATAACAATTATCAAAAACAAGGATATTTCAATAAAAAGCAAAAATTTGATATCTATCTAATAATACGTGATGCCAAAACTTTGGACCCCTTTTTACGAAAATTGCGCGGACGCAGGAGCACACAATTCGGTACTCTTATAGTTTATGTGTAGGAGAAGTGCAGAACGCAAATTTTTTTCCAAAAATAATGCTTAAAAGGTACATTAAATCAATAAATAAAACATAACCCACACTACCGTGCATCGGACACACACAAACAAATATATTGATGATAACGATAAAAAATCACAGTAACGCACTAAAAAGTTTAGATACAAAGTACTTGTTCTTGAGAAATGAAGGTGGCGTTCTTATCAAAAAGATATTAAAATTTGTTATGGTCGAATTTCAACCAACGGGCGACCACTAGTATTAAATAAAACAACAACGTCAATAATTTAAATTTTATTTGTTTAAAATCTAAACAGTTAAATTGAAATACATTGTCTAATATAAAAGCGTATTTAAAATTAACCTAGGCAATTTGACGAAATAAATATTTACATTATCAATATCTGAGAAAGGATAATTCATTAGTTACTCTATTTCAACTAATATTGTGACACATTTGCGAGTAATGTTTTATCCGGTGGCAATTAAATTATTTTTAACATGCGCTTAAAATGTTGTCATTCTATTAATGAAAACAGTGCTTTTGACCTATTTCACAATTTGTTTTGAAAACATTAATCATCATATAAAGAACTGAGATAGTAAAAAGCATGAAATAATATATAATAATTATTACAAAAATTAACCAACAACACAAGTTATCAAATTCGACACAGGGTGTCTCGTCCTAAAAAGAAAAATTGTAGTTGTCAATTTAAAAAACTTGTGCATTTCATTTAAATGATTTTAATACAGACGGATGACATTAGACAGAAAAACTTTGTTAAGAAACTCCGATTTTTTTCTAATGTATTCTAAGAAAAGTCAATTTAAAAAAGAGTAGCAATATATTCGTTTTCTATACAATATGATTGTATTACAAATATATATAAATATTAATGTCCGTGTATTGTGCATGTGCTATGAAACGGTAGCTGGTGTATGTTGCAATGAGTGGCTCATACATTTTATAAGTATTAAAAAAATGTATTTATTTTCAAAACTTTTTATTGGAAGAACTTCTTCCATTAAGCCAAACGGACAAGAGGTTGCCCTGACCCTGACCCCGTGTCCTTATATGTGTTACCGACCTCTTTTCTAGTGAGTAAGGTCTTTATTCACAGGTTATTTTTGATTAATTATAAAATAGGAATTTACATATGTAACATCTAGCGTTTGTTTTGGAGATAAGTTACAAATTTGGCAATTGAAGCGTTACTTCAGACTTTTATTTACTAAATAATTTAATAGTACGAAATTATTTAGAAAAAATATTTTATAATGATAAATCAGTCATAAGGTATTAATAATAAAAGGCTTATAGATAATTATGAAATATTTGAAACTAAGAAGATTTTTTAATTTACATATTTAAGTTATATAACATATACACGAGTGTTCAGTGTCAGTGTGCGTGAACCACTATCACTTATAATAAGGCAGTGTCAAGTTAAGGCCATACGCGCAACTGCGACTTGATCGCCGTGACAGTATGTTTATCTCTTTCACGTACGGTGTTTTAGAGCGAGACAAATGTACGGATAACATGTCATAAGTTGCCCGTGCGCGCTCCCACTAATAATAAGTACATCCCCAGATCGACTTGACTAGAGATAGAATTAGTGCCTTTAAAAATACATATATTCAGTAACTAGCTGCGCCCCGCGGTTTCACCCGCGTAAGTCCCAATCCCGCGGGAACTCCGGGATAAAAAGTAGCCTATATGTTATTCAGGGTATTCAGCTACCTACATACCAATTTCATCGTAATCGGCTTTGTAGTTTTTGCGTGAAAGAGTAACAAACATCCATACATCCATACATACAAACTTTCGCATTTATAATATTAATAGGATTTAGTAACAGTATACAAATCCAAGAAATAGATGTAAAGGGATAACTTGTTTAATTCAATATCAAATACAATATAATATCAGGACATAAAATATAAGAGCAGTAGGTACGGGTCAATAATAAAGAATTCTTCAACAACAAAATGTTATATAATCTCGTCATTAGTTCGCACCATCAATGTTTTAAAACATCTTGAATACATAAAGTTCAGTGCCGAAAAGATTAAAATGAAAAAAATTTTTTTTATGTACTTATGTACACGCGTTAGAAGTTATACTTCTTCGGCGTAATAAGATAAAAATCTTTTTAAAAATTTTATCTTTTGCCTTATTTTACATTTGTAGACAAAATGACACTAACCATAGAAATAAAGAAATATTGTGAATACAGTTGTCAGTTCTCACGCAAACATACGTAGATGTCCTTACTTTTACTTTGTTGGTACCTTTATTTTGAAAAACTAAAATGTTATCTATAGCTAACTTCATTATGTCGGTTTTTCGTGACGGTGTGAAAAATTTACCCTCATCATTGTTTCCTAACGCGCCAAAAGAAGTATAACTTCAAAAAGTGTAAGCTTAGCTTAACAATATAAAGTGGTTAAATAAAGCCACAGATTATTGTAAAGTATAGATCTTGTCATCCCATTGCGACGTCGCAAATTCGGGCGACGACGTTGTGGGTCGTCGTAGATTTTTTTAATATGTCGTCTCAACACGTTTCGTACACGGTCTGTTTGACTCTCGTACATATTTTCCAATGTTATGTTGTCCACACAGATGGTTTAAATACCACGTGGACTATCACTCTTCTGCGTAGATTTTTAGCAATTCGCATTAAGCTAACCACCGCTACAATATTAAAACGTATAATACATAAGATTTATTAATTGATGACATTAAAACATAATACAATATTATAAACAGACAATTGTCTAGAAACTCATGTATAAAATAATAAGATATGTACAAAATTGACAAGTTGAGAATAAAATTAATATATTAATGCATCTCCTGACACCAATACGTAACAACGGCCTCTAAGTTTAGATAACTAGGTAAGTTTAGATATGCTATTCTTCCGTCCTGCTAATACGTTATATTAGGACCATCTTCCTTAAAAATCAATTTACAATTAAAACTTAATTTTCTTTAAAAAAAACACGAAATTAGCTGCCGTAACAGCAGATGAGACACTTCACACGGTGCGAGGCCAGTGCGCGCAGCGTGTGAAGCCACCATAATATAATAATACAAAACTGAACATAATGCAAGAATCACATATGACAATGTAATGTAAAGTTTATATATATACATGTAGACTGACTAAAACGAAATACAAGTAATAACTTTTTTATGGCAAACTGTAACATCACTGTCTTATCTATGAAAATTATAAAAAAAATTGCGTGTGTACTTATGTACACGCGTTAGAAGTTATACTTCTTCGGCGTAATAAGATAAAAATCTTTTTAAAAACTTTATCTTTTGCCTTATTT
>NJDD01001581.1:38024-92167 GCA_002245505.1 Calephelis nemesis
ACCTGTGGTCTTGTTGGTAGTGACCTATATTTTAACCTATGCTCTCCTCTTTCGAGTTGCCTTGCAGAGAGGCAGATGGTCTATTCTTCTCAGTACTCCAGGACAAAGACGAAAATTCCTTCGAGACTAAAATCTGGAAAGTCGTTCTCAAGTTGTATGATGATAATATGTTTATTCAAATCAGTGTTCAAAATTGTGTCTATATTCTGAATATTTTACTGAAATTTTAAAAACGAATCAGCCTTAAAATAAATTTTGCCACTTTTTAATTCACATAGGAAAAAGTGGGTTGTTATAAGTTTGATGTTTTCGATGAGGTTTTTCGTTGCCTAAAGTGAACGAGATGGTTCTTAGATTACATTATGTAGGTTTTGGCGAGGGTTATCAAACATTTATAATATTGAGATTATATTATAAGACTTATATATGAATACAGATTGTTTTTGTTTGTTCTCGTAATGGTAACTAACTCAACAACACTAAAATTATTTTTGAAATGAAAATTAAATTTATTTATTTGCAGAATATATGTCTTAAAAAGTTTTTACAAAATACTTATTCGTACCAACATATTCTACGATATTGCGGTTTACAAATATGTAACCAACTTAATTATATACTCTGTATTATTGTTATTTACATATAAATAAATTAAAATATGTTTGTTGCAAGACTATCATCAAAAAATTAAAAAACATATTTTGTTATGATTTTTTTAATAACCTGCCACAAAAATCTACATGTAATGTAGCTAAGAAACATGTAAGCAATTTTTAAACAAACCCGTTTTGAAGTAGTTTCTTTCGTTTAAAAGATATGATGCTACAGACAGATACGTCTAACTTGTAACACCCTTCTTTTGGCGTCGGGGGTTAAGAAAAGAATTAGCAAAGTTGGTTCATTATGTAATGCGACGACCAAGGGAAATCGGAATTCATATCTTCGATATTTTTATCAATCCAAAAAAGGGGCTATATATTCGACCGTTTTTTTGAGTACCTAACAAATATTTCTCTACAACTGCTAAAACGTTTTTTTTTATGTAAGACCGTAGCTCCAAAATAGTCTCAGTACCATCAAGTTTGGATCTGATAATAGGATCCCAGGGATCCAAAGGTTTTCATAGATAGTAGCCGATTCTCAGACCTACTAATCTAATATATAAAATGCTCGTGTCACGGTGTGCGTGATTGAACTCCGCCGAAACGGTTTGACCGATTCTCATGATATTTCGTGAGTATACTGAATAGGTCTGAGAATCGGCCAACATCTATTTTTCATACCCTTAAGTGATGAGGGTGACTTAATCCAATTTTCTTTACTAAAATCACATTAAAAATATAGCAGAACAACATCTACCGGATCAGCTAATATGTTTATAAATTTTAATGAAAATCGGTAAAGCCGTTTAGGAGAAGTACAGTAACTAACATTGTGTTACGAGAGTTTTATAAGATATTCAAATACTCACAGGAACTATAGGACACTTCAAAAATCCATGCATTTCGGGGTGTTTCTCCAACATACGCCAAAAAAAGGATCCCAATATTTCATCTTCTTGGAAAAAGTGACAAAAACTATCATGTATCTCAATGAAGCTAGGTTTGTACACATTTGTTAGAAGTTGATAAAAGTACAAGTGTACCTGAAACAGTTTAATTTTTGATATGAATCAAATACTTATCTTACGATTTTTAAAGATGCATATCTATACATACATCTTCTGAAGTGCTATAAGTCAATTTAAATTTAAAAAAATGGAGTTTCAGTGACGTTGCTAAAGAAGATGGTAGTAGTTTTTTTTAAAGTTATTGAACTTCGTTTAAATTAGTTAATTTAGGTGACAAGTAGTCCAATTTGTTCAGTTAAAGTTCACAAGTGAAACATTTATAAAGAAATTAGTGTTGCCGCCAAATCTCACTAAGTGAGCTTAAGTAACGAGGCCACTGCTTTACTTCAGACTCTGAGGTGACTTTGTATAACGACGTATGACTATGTTGAAAAGAATTTATTAAATCGGAAGACATGGCAGCACGGTCTAAAGGTCTTAGCCAGCCCCAGAAAGAGGTTTTATTAAATATTGTGGTGTGTTTTATGTACTATTAAATTTTTTTTGTTAGAATCAAATAATAATCAGTTTAGAAAAAGCAAGGAGTTTGAACTATCTATAAAGTCCTTGTTTATGTTATTCTGTTAATCGATATTTGCGTCATTTTCAAAGTGATCGTAAATATTTTTTATTTAAAACTAGCTGCTTCGACAAACTTGGTTACACCCGTTCATTTTGTACAGGTAGAATTAAAATGTTATTCTTCTTAAATTCGTTGAAGTCGAATGGAATGAAAAGTAACCTGTGTCCTACTCCTAGTTTCTAACTACCTCCCTCTCAACTTTGAGCTAAATCGGTTAAGCCGTTCTTGAGTTTTGAGTTATGTAACTAACATGACTTTCTTTTATACATTCATCATCATCATCAGCATAGCATCAGGCCTGATGATGCTTGAATAGCGAAAACCGGCTGGCTAAACTAAAAAAATAAAATAAAAATACATTGTGAAAAGTACAAGTGTTATGAATTAATTGTTTCTAGAATGGAATTTTACCAAGCATCGACAATAAGAAGTTTAGAAACTTTCTTTTATATATTATGTAGGTTTATAGACATAGATATATCTTATTTTCAGAGATTTTTGGGAAGTGGGACCATTATTACCATCCAATTCAAAGTAAAACGATTTGTTCGATTTTGTTTTATTTTTATTTGACAAATTGTACTTCTGAGTGGATTTGAGATCTCATTGTAGTTAGGTTAGGACCTGATGATGGAGCTCTTTATGTACTTAGACGACGTAGTCATTGAAAACAAAATCGTTTTTTTTTTGTAGTTTCACTGCCCCAAAAAATGTTTTTTTCTACACAAACTAAGCCTATAATTGATATTCAAAAAAATATAATTGATATTCAAATAAAGTTGATATTCAGTACGATATAAAAATGTTGATGCAAATAATGCATAATATTAGAAGTGCTGCAGAACTACAGATAATCAGAGATAGAAACTCCTCGTTTTTTATCGACTCCAAAAATGGGAAGATCAATTTATTAGTCAGTCAGAAGGTACGTTTTTTTTTCTTATGTTTATTACAAAAATACTTCACCGATTATGAAAGTATTTTATCAAAAGTAGATAACGATCCTGAAGTGGTACAGTATAAATTCGAACATGATCCGATAGATAGGTTTTGGACTATGATATGGCATGAATAAACCTATTAGTTAATTATATAATCGATTATATATATAATCTCCGAAAAGGTAGGCAGAGTGCACAACAAGGGCACCCACAAGTAGCCGAAGACACTAAATTTCACAATGTGATAGTTCGTAAGCCTATCGCCAACCGGGCACATATCCAATTCCAACCAACTCTTTTTTATTAGAAAATTGGAAAAATCAAACCTTCTTTCTGTTGCCCAACCCAGGATTCGAATCCGTGACCTCATGCAGACAAGACCTGGATGCAGACCTGGATCGCTAGACGACAGAGGCGAATAATGAAGTATATGAAGCAGGCAACGTTATTTTAATAAGAAAATTGAAAATATGCATTTTCTAATTCTTTTTTGTTGCTCGACTCGTGTTTCGAACTAGGGAACAAAGTTAATCCCAACGCCGGACCGCTAGGGCACAAAGCTAGGCAATAAATGAAGTATATGAATTTATCAAGTTTATTTAAATGTAAACTTACCATTATACTCCTGTCGATTGGAACGACATTCTCAATATATAGATTGTAGTAATGCAAAGGATCTTTACGACTGTACCGAACGCTTTTTGCTGTTAAATTTGCCAAGTATTTTGGGTCGTAGTAGGTGACCACTGGCCGTTCTGTTTCCAGAAACCATTCCTGTTTAAAGCAATAAGCATTTTTAGTTTCACCTCTTTTCCCGAGTTAAACTTAATTTTTTAATTAATAAAACGATTTTGGATCCGAGAAAGAGTGTATTTAAAAGAAAGGTCGGAGTAAAACGAGAATTTTCCGGTGTTTCGGTCATGTTGGAAGTAGCGATGGGTGTTGAACCAACGAACGCGTTAAATCAACGGTTGACTTCTCGTCAACGTTAACGTCTAGAAATTAACTTGTTGAATTCGTCAACGATATCAACGTAGCCAATATGTCAACCTCCGTCGACGACGTTTACGACGTAACACGAGAAACTAAATTTAACGTTTTATTATTACCAACGTAAAAATTGCATTTTTAATAATATGTCTCATAGAAAACTTGCGTAAGGGCCCCATACTTAGTCAGCCAGAAGAGCCAATCACCGCGCTCCCCCGTTCCATGATTACTATGAACAATGGCGCTCTAAAGTAAACGTCTTAAGCGACAAATCACTATTTTTGACGCTATAAAAGTAATTTGAAAAAAAGTATAAAAACTGAAACACTTATCTTTTAGGTATAGTACTTATCTATGTTTATGTTAAATCTGGTGTCGATATTTTCACAATTGAAGAAGACAGAAAGCAAAAGCTTTCAAAAAAGGGTTAACTTTTTGATTTTTTTTATCGAGAAAAGTGAAATGAATCGTGTTTTGGAAACACTAGTCTAGTAAAGCATATTCATGTTAATCTTGTGTATTTTTGTCAGCAAGATCCATGATTGCTTTGTATGAAAAAAACAGTAAACTGCTGACGTATTTTAGCGTATATGGCCCCTTAAACATAAAATAAATGGATCGTAAGATGGCCGCGACTTTGGTTTGTTTGTTGGTTTACGAAAGAAATGTTTCAATTAATTCGTTTTTGATTGATAATTTATAACAAGTTACGCGTGAGGCAGGTCATTTGCGTAAATGTTATCTATCTATTATGTGTACAAAAATTAAAGTAATACCGAATTACACATAAGATGATCAGATAATATTATAAATACACCTAAATAATTTGTTACAAAATATTAATTTTATAGCAAACTAGCAGTTTCACGCAGCTTCGCCTGTTAAACTTGGCTTCTACTATACCGATTTGGATGAAACAAAGCCTATGTCACTCGTGGATAATGTACCTTTCGAATGGTGAAACAATTTTTAAAATCGGTCCAGTAGTTTTTGATCCTGTTCATTACAACCAAACAAACAAACAAAGTTTTCCTCTTAGTAATATTAGTATGATTAGTCAGTTAGTCCTAAGCCTGAAAAAGTATAAAGGGAAGATCATCTAGCTGGTAGGTAAAATCATATGCCCCCCGTGTTATCATTTTCCCGTATATGTCCGGGCTCCTTTGCAGAATAGACCATATGCATTCTTGCCAGGCAGCTCGTAAAAGGCGAGCATAGGCTTATCGTCACTAACACCGTGACATCCTACTAGGTGGTAGAGTTTCGCAGTGACTCTCCCGGATTAGTACCGCCGTCTTATCTATTCCTGCCCCTATAACGTCAGTGCTTGCCGTAGACGTGTTCCGGTTCGGAGGATAAGGTAGCCGCTAAAGTTACTTTTGCTTGAGGTCTAAAATCCTATCCTCAGGTTGGCAATGTACTATTACCACTCTTGGTGTTTCGAGGCGGCGTGAATTTCTTACCATCAGGAAATCCGTCCGCTTGTTTGCCTTCCAATAACATAAAAAATTAAAAAAAAATTTTTTCCAGTTTAATTAGGAGTGACATCAATTATTGGTTCCTTAAAAAATTCGGTACAATTGAAAACCTCCTTTTTTTAACAGTCGGTTAATTACAATACCGAGTGCGGAGAACGTTAATCGTTCAATTGAATCATTGATAAAAACCAAGCAAGTTGATTTTCGGACCACGTTAACTCGTTGACGAAATCAACTAGTTGATCAACTAGTTGACGAAATGTTATTAACGTTAACGTTTCGTTGACGAAACGGAACGGAAACCTTCAACAACCCATCGCTAGTTGGAAGATGAAAGAATGACAAATACATTGCCAATATGGTAAATTTAGGTACGGGGGAGATCTAGGTTGACATTCCACGACCAAATTGATTTTCTTTTGTCCGAGAGTGGTATCAAAAGTCTTCGAAACCGGTGTTTTTTATGAAAAGGGTTAATAATATGAAAGAAGCTCGGCGATCTGCAAGGATCTGCCTCAATAGGCAGGAGATGACATTTGACACCTAACACTCTCTGCCTAATCTGGTAGCGACTTGGCATGAAGTTAAGTAATTAAGTTAAATTAGTCAAAAAGTATAATTACCAAATCACACAAACAAATATATCTTGTCATAAATAAAAGCCACATATAATATAAAATCCGTATTGTAAAACGTGTCATATTCACAGATACGACTGAAATATTAGTTTTGTAACTGCCTTTAATTTCCGTTTTTCCTTTAAATTCAATTCAAAATGTTGTAATTATAATAATGTATTTATTCTATAATAGAGATAATGAACATGCAATTTAAAAATGTTAAATAATTTTCTATTCAATAGTTTAGATTAGTATGTTATTCTGAACTTCCTTCTTTGTATTTTGGGTCAGTTCAGAGAACAAGCTTCTTTCGCGACTTCATTCCCGATTATCTACAGTAACCGGTTACCTAATTTAATTTAGAAAAATCGACTTAAATTGTAACAAACAGACTTGCATAGCAGTATACCTATGCAAAAATATACAATGTAAATATGTTTGGAATTATTAAAAAATTCGATCAACAGTTTAAGATGTCCAGCGGCTTCAAATCCGTCTCTGTGTACCAGTTTTCAAGTTACTTATTCACTTTAAACTGAGTGTTGCTATGTCTGTAATTTCTGAACTACAAAACTCATGACTTAGAAATAAATAAGAGACAAATTAGAAAGCACATACTTCAAGAAATGTAACCTGATTACGCGTAAATTAATTTTAGCTCAAATTACATTCTGATTTTACCCCTCTTACATCCTTTTAGTAAATGGGACAAAATGTAACCTACGGCTCTCCTCGGCTACGTTCCGAGTATTTACATCAAATTTTTTAACGGTTGGTTTAGTAAGTTCGGCGTGAATCGCAGTTAAGATACAAACAGACTGACGAACAATGTAACTAAAATTATTTTGCTGTCATTTTTTTTTAATTTAAATCCAATACAGTTTTGAAATAAGTACACAAAGAAAGTCAAATAAATTTAAAAAATATCCTATTCCTATCATGTTAATATTTATTAACATTTTAAAATTGTTTGTAAGTTATAATTCAAATTGTAATGAAAATAAAACTATTTGTTGTGTGAATATTAAAACATTGTGTAACTATATAATTAAATTTATAAATTATAATAATCACTTTTAAAAATATTCATATATTTGCACACCACAATGTGGTAGAATATGTTGGAAAGCTTAAATAATTTTGTTACAACTTCAACACGCATATTTCGCAAATAAATATATATTTTTTTCTTTTTTTTCAAATACGAAAGTTTGAATGTTTGTTTGTTTACGAAAAAAGTGCTTAACCGATTTTATTGGTTGAAAGTTTGACTTGAAATAGGCACATAATGGATTAACACATAGGATAGCTTTTATCTCGAAAAAAGTTTCTGTGGGACCATTAACCACACGGGCAACGCCGTGGGCAATAGCTAGTTAGTTTATAAAACTGAATAAGCTTATCTTTTTATCTGACAAGATCTGCTCAGTTGCAGACCATACAGTTTTTACATAAAATAATCTTAAGCTTTAGAGTTATTTCCGTAGCCAAGAAAACCGTGTCTGGACGGAAAATGAGCTATTCACTGGACGAAGGAAATTGAAGGCCTTATCGTTTGATCTACTTTGTGCCAAATGGGCCTCCAACAATGGCGCAATCACCGCAGGCTATGTTATAGAATTCTAGCCTTTGTAGCAATTTGAATACCTTTTATGAGTTACAATTTTTAACATCCTTTACAAAAATATATCCTACTAGCTGTTGAATGTGGGTTCGCCTACGTTTTCACATGAATCCGTTTTACGATCGGGATTAAAAGTAGCCTATATGTTTATCCAGGTCACAATCTTTCTGGCTTCTAAGTTTCAGACAAATCGGTTCAGCCATTCGAGGATGTATCCAAACAAATACATTATCCATCACAAATATTTAATTTAAAAACAAAACTGACCTTTACATCACTAGATTTAAATGAATATAATAGGAGATTTCGCAGTTTTAAAATAACATCAAATGATCAAGAACTGCGACCACAGCTGATGTGCCAAACCGGCAAGTTGTCATGAGAGGAAGGCGGTCGCGGTGCTCCAAGTTAGCTCTACAAGATAGGTAGGTAGGTAGGTAGGATGCTGCCCGGTCAAACAACCCTACAGTCATAAATAATAATAATAGGATTTTGTAACTACCGACCACACGTCTAGGCCGCGTGGTCGGCTCTTTACGTAACGATTGTACGCAGTGAGCTACTTTTTAAATTTGTTCTTTCCAGAATATCATCGTATAAAAATATTTAGACGAATAAGTTTTGTTGTAGTTTACTTATGATTGGTAATTTCCATATCTAAATAGATACATTATATTTTGATTTTTTAGTATTTTAGGGTATTTTTTTTGCGTGAATTGACGATATCTTATCGTTTAGTAACAAATGTTTGAGTACCTAATTGGTTTTCCAATTTTATTACATTCTTGAATAAATAATAATATACTTATTACATACTTATGAATAAAAAGGGTGAGAAAAAGATTAGGACTTTCTCAGCAGTCTACCACTTCAAAACGGCTGCGACTTTTGAGCAGAAATCTGATCATCTTATTTTCAGGTTCTATATTTGGCTTACATAAATGTGGTGTACTTTTAAGTTGCGTTGTTTTATTAGCTTTAGCATTTTGTATGAAATTACAAATATTTTGACATTACCTCTCAAAAAAACTTAAAATAACTTTTAATTCTTATTCATAACAGTCGCTGTTATTGCTTCTAACATTGCAGGGTAGGAACTAATTAGGAGGTAGCGGTGATTGAAAAGAAATGCAAATTGTGTGAGATATAGCAAAGAATAGCCACAAAAAGTTGAAGAAAAAAGTAACCTAACATTAAATTATATGAACGAACTCAAAATTTGCAAAAAAATAAAAAGGTATTAGTGGTTACTGGATAAACGATTTAATTCTAAAGCAAAGTTTTCGTCTAATTTGACTTTTATTTCATCCTGTCTATTATATTTAAAGTATTAAATTATTTAATTACGGACTTTTATCGAAAGCTTGTATGCAATACATTTGCAATAATCCATTGGGTCATTTGTTTGCACGGGCTAATCTCAGGAAGTCCGTCAACATCGCAAAAATCATGTATGACAGATTTTAAAAAAAAAAAAAATTGTAAAAATAGGTCCTCTCAAATTTAGCTTACTATAATCTTTTTTATACCAATCAAATCTTTTTTAGAATATTGCATAATTTTATTTGCAAAAGTGTTTTTAAAGGAGGAATATATTCAAATAATAACAATGTTAAACACAAGTGTTTAATCTAAAGCAAAATTGTTGCAAATTCTTTTTTTTTTGGCGTATTAGCTAATGTTAAGAGAGGGTACAAACCTAGGAAACGGCTGCGAAAATAAGAAAAACAACACATTATTTTTTACGTAGTGTATCTATAACTTATATGCACAGATCATCTTAATCGGACTTTGTGATACATTTCAATCGCATTAATATAAACAATAAAGTTTAAATATCTGTTATATTCGACGATGGACGAGTTATTTAAATTGGGCTCGCACGTTATGAAGAGGGTTGCAAACGAAATCGCGAATATAGATAGTAATATCATATTCCCGATTGGAGAAAAAGTGTTGAAACTTTGGACTTCTGTGCATGCTTAGGTTGGGTAAGGTTATTAGTCATTTTTTTAAGGTTCAATTTGTGTGATTTGTCCAGGGGTATTATTATTATTATTATTATTGAAGTGAAACTCTTTTATCGGGGTTGGAAAAAAATTTGGTTTAACATTTTTTCGTTACACGTCACATTTTTTCGTTACGCGCCATCTTTGTTCTTATCCCTATCACGCGTGATTCGAAGTATACTTTCTCCAGCGGAGTAGGGATTTGCAATAAACTTCATTTAACCAATTTCTGTAAAGTTGCATATAGTAAATTATTTTTTGAAAAATAACGTCATAAAGAAGTTTTACTTCTTCAGTTCTTACGAGTGTACGCTAGTACACGCACACATTTTTTATTATTATTATTTTTATTACTCTAATATAGGTAGTTTTTAATTTTGTCAATTATATTTTTGAAAATATCAGTCTACTGTCCATTTCATAGTAAAGTTCTCACCAACAAAGAGCGGAAAAACATGGAACTATTTTGCCACTCGTCGAATGTTGCTATCATTATCGTCTTATCTTCTTAAGAAAAAATTTACGTTTAATGTGCACTTTGTTACTGACTTAATGAAATTATATTTTTTGTAAAATATAAGTGGAATCTATCGCAACAAGTACCTACCAGAGATATTATCCTAATGCTATTTGAATATGTAGTACAAGTTATTAAAATCTTTTAGAGTATTATTTTATAATAGTTATATGAATTAAATAGTGTAACAGCATAAGTATTCTTATTAACCTCGACAAAACAATTTTTATGAAACGTAAAAGCAAATTCCAGTAAATTTATTTCTCTGTTTGGAAACATTAGTAGCGCCCTCCCTTGCACACAAATAAAAAAGTACGTATTTTAGTTGTCACTTTGTCTTTTTATAAAATTATCTCACCGCCCTCTAACTATTTATGTTCAAACTCTCACGAAATTAAAAGGTTACTAAACACACTTCGCAAGTAAAGGAAAAGCTTCGAACTCAAATCACAGGTGGCGCTAGTAGTTGTTGTAATGTTATTTATTATCGGCACAACAGAAATTACAAATGACGAAACTAAGAAGCGAACTGTTTTAGATAATTTTTAAAATTTTTTTTGGAAAATATCCTAAGCACGGGGAAACGTTAAAACTAAAATAGCCTGAGTCTCGTATTTGTATGCAACGAGACATTCTACTATTAGTTCCTTATCTTGGTTTGTATCAGCTTAAATCCTATTAATATTATTAATGCGAAAGTTTGTATGTATGGATGTATGGATGTTTGTTACTCTTTCACGCAAAAACTACAAAGCCGATTACTATGAAATTTGGTATGTAGGTAGCTGAAGACCCAGAATAACATATAGGCTACTTTTTATCCCGGAGTTCCCGCGGGATTGGGACTTACGCGGGTGAAACCGCGGGGCGCAGCTAGTATGTACTATTTAAAAAACTAAGAAGTACCCAACTTGTGCATGGCCTAGCGAAAACATTGAGTATACCATTATTGTATAGACACAATTCATGAGTATATATTATGCATTGGCGGTTCACGCCACGTCCGGCGGTGTGGGAGATAGAGAAAGGTATTATAACGGTAATATATATAAAGTTAATATTTTCTTGTTTTTCTGGATTCTTGGCGAGGATATATGAACAATATAGCACTTGAAAGGATATAAAATCCAGCTTTAAAAAGTATATTAATTTCATCTTTTACTTGATTCAGATTAAAAGTTGGATCTTGTTTATTTATTTCTAATATAGAGTCCAAAACGATATATCAAAGTAATCGGAATCACCTGCAACTGAGAACAAAATGTTATGGGTGATGTTAGTACGAGTACAATAAGCTTTGATTTACGACTAAAATTTTACTTACCTATATTTTATTACAACCTAATAACCCGTTCAGCCATTGCCTTGAAAATTACAAAATACGAGGTAGTGATCCGTGTCTGGGAGCCCGCGTTTTTATGACGCTAAGGTTTTTTGTTTGAGTTTCAGGTATTACAAATGTGAAAGTTTGTATGTTTGTTTGTTACTCTTTCACACAAAAACCGCTAAACCGATTTTAATGAAATTTCATATATTTATAGAGGATTACTTGGATTAACGCATAGGATAGTTTTTGTATTGAAACATTGTTTCTGTGGGATCAAGAGCCGCGGGTAGCAGCTAGCACATTTTGAGCTAGCACTCGATCTAGTCAGCGTTCAAACAAAGAATCTACATCAAAACCTGTTCAACTGTTTAGTACTTGCGATGCTACAGACAGCGAGACACGAGAATAAAAAATCATAATGGTCGTTGGTTGCGCCGAGTACAGAGGTCAGTGGAAATCCATACCTAAACCTACCCCTTCTGTCACTCGCAAACTTAGCGCATTTTACCCCGCAGAAATACAGTCCACTATAGTTTTAGGGGTCGAGGCCAGCTCGACCCATCCGCTCCCCCAGTCGTAACGATCCGATGAATTAATACAGAATTAACTTTTCAAGCACTTGACAAAATAACTTCTCTCCAGAACATAGGTATAAGTATTAGTATATATATAAGTAGTAGTAGTATATATATAAGTATTTTCATGCCCATATCTCTGAAGAGGTAGGTAGAGGCACAACCAGTGCACTCATGACTAGCCGAAGACACTAAGTCCCACAATATGATAGGTGGTAAGCCTATCGCCAGCCAGGCACATATACAATCACGGGCGACGTTATTTTTATTAGAAAATTCAACTATACGTTTTTTAAATATTTTTTTGCCCGACCCCTAAGAACCCGGGACCTCTAGAAGTTAAGCTCGACGCAGTACTGCCAGACCACAGGAAACAGGTATAACCGCCTAAAAAAAGTAAGTGAACATATCTTGGGCATTTTCACAACAAATTTGGATGGCGGTTACTCTGTGTTCTTGCTTTCATCTCGTTTACTTAGGTTTAAATTGAATTTAATCCCAAAATAAGCAAGTTATATGCTTGTGATATGGGTATTAGTCAACGATACTAGTACATAGAAATACTCAAATAGATACCAGAATAAATTTATAAACACCCAAACCCAGAAATGCAGACATATAGATGTTCATCACTCAAATGTTTGTCCCTGTCGGGAATCGAACCCGAGCCTCGCGGTTGATCTGTGTAGTTAGGTGTGTATGCTAGTCACTCGACCAACGAGGCAGCCATGGCGGTCGAGGCGGTCATGGCGGTCGAGGCGGGTCGATGTTGTAAAGTGTACATGGTCCCTACTACTTTCTGGTGTAACTACTTTCCCAGTGTTGGTCCAGGCACCTTTGCAGAATAGACCATCTGCCTTCCTGTAATGTAGTCTGTAAAATACGAGTAAAGGCTTACCGTCACAAGCACCGTGACATCTGACGAGGTGGTAGTGTTTCACAACGACTCGCCTGGATTTGTACTACTGTCTTATCCATTCCTGCCGCCATAACGTCAGTACTTGCATTTGACGGAAAATAAGGGAGCTGGTACACTTACTTTTACTCGAGGCCTAACATACTGGCTTCATGTTGGCAACGCACCTTTACCACAGTCGGTTTCTTAAAGCGGCGTGAATTTCTTACCAATATAATGTACGTTTGCTTGTTTCTCTTCCAATAACATAAAAAACTAACTTTTGTTACTCGAAGCCAATAAACTGCTGGAATATTTCAGCGTATGGCTTCATGGCATTTTTGGCTGGCTCTTAAACTTTATTACAAAACACAACAGTACTAATGTCAGCAACGTGAAAGTTTTTACATTTTCCTAAATTCGGTTTAAAATATATTCTTTTTTTATGAAATTGGAAGGCAAACAAGTAGACGGATTTTTTGATGTAAAAAAAATTACGGCGTCTAGAGGTACCAAAAGTGGTGCCTAGAGACACCAATGGTGCATTGCCTACATGAGGCCGGGATGTTAGACCTCGAGCAAAATTAAATGTATCACCTACTACAGCTACCTTACCCCTCTGAACCGAAACACTGCCATGCCATTCGTTATAACTTTATATATTTTTATCAAAATTTTTGACTAGCGGTTTTAGAGTTGCAATTTGAGTACTTGATTTATACGTCATAGCTACTAAGCTAAAACTAAAAATTTACTATTTCTTTTTTTTATTGCCCCAGTTTGGGGACCTGGAAGCCTGGAACTTAAGAAGTCATGTTCGACGCCGGACGGGCACAGAGAAAATTTTTAAAACATCTTTTGTTAGAGGTTTCTATATCTTTGGATACAGTTTAATTGCGCAGGAATTGCCGAAGTGCAGATAAAACAGTAAAGACAATAAGGTAACGTATTCCTACTAGCAATTATCCGAGGTAAAATTAGAAAAGAAAAAGTGTAAATCCGTTTTCACGTCAAAATTGCTGAACTCGTTTTGATATTTAGGTTTCATTGAAACGACTAAAATTAGAACTCAATTAAAACATTTTTGTACGACTTTTATAGGAATATGGATCTCCATGTAAACTTACATCTCCTAAAAATAAGGAAAGCGAACAAGTACAGGGATACAGAGATCAAGGAAACAACCGCGGTCTCTAGATGCAATAAGATGGTGAAACGGTGAGATGTAGGTGAGATGACCAGATCTTGAGAGCGGTAGTAATAGGTAAAGCGGTGCTGTGCTGTGCTCGTCTATTACCAACAATACTACTCACAACAATCACAGAACATACACACAACAGAAACCATACACCAAAGTAAAACAGAAGGGACTAAGTAGCACCTTCGGACCTTCGGCTGATTGTTGATGTCTTGGTTGTGGTTACTAATGTCTAACCAACAAAACCTTATTTGGCAAAAATTATTATTTTACAAAAAAATGACTATTCAAATACTAGACTACATCGTGATAATATGTATGAATGTGGTTCGCATACATTGCAACCTATACAAGGAGCCACCGCTACATGCAGAGCATCACTATCTATCAATGTGCCTACATGAGAAGATGGAAGTTCATGTAGCCAGGCTCCTGATTCAGGCCGAGTGACTGCTTTGAGACTAGCTAAATCAGATTCTACTTCCTGTTCTGTAATCCGATTAACAACTGTCTATGCTCCAATGTCATCCCATCCTAGGGAATATTAAGCTACAGGGGTCCCAAAGCCCGAACTAAATGACAACCAAGTAGAAATGACTTCCGTCATAAATTGAATGCTTGATATGTCACCATTTTGGGGAGATTAGTTTAGTGTCTAGATCAACAACTCCGTGAGCAGAAGCCAGAAAAGCTGGCAAACAAACTTCTTGCATTCTACTTATTCCTAAGCCACCGTCACGTACCGGTAGTACCGCTTGGCTCCATCGATTTTCATTAAAAGAAAAATTTAACATTATTTCTAAAAGATTTATCGAAGAATTGTCAAACAACAATCTGTTCTTGGCTAAACCAAGTTGGAGTAGTTTGTAGTAGATAGTTACGAGTAACTTTTGGTAATGCGAAACAAGTTCGCAAAAAAAATAAGCGCAACGTGTGCTGAAAGATCATCTAAACGCGCTTGTATTTTAAGCAGAATTTCGTACCGGATTTTAATCGCTTCAGGGACCGCATCAAGAAAAATAGGTGAGCCTAATATAGTGACGGAGTTTAAAGAATTTTTTTGATACCTGGACGATGAGCACTAAGATTAGAATAATTAGATTGACTACCAGAACCACAGGAGAAAGAATATCTCTATACCAAGTTCTCGAAGACGAGGAATTAGTATCTGCAAATCTCTATGATGCTTCATCTAATTTTGTTCAATTCGCGACATGGTACTAAATGAAACAGTTGGAGTCGGTTTTTGTTGATTTACTGATCTGAATTTTATAATAGGTGCAACTTGTGACAGATATTTCATATTGTCTTACTTACCAGCTGACCTCCACGCCAAGTCCCTTTCGGTATATGTAGAGAGTACGTATCGAGTGCCAAGTGTTACGATTCTTAGCCCAGCTTTATCAATATTAATTGCACTTTTCATTCCATACTCATTTATTTAGTAAACTTTTTTTAACATTTGATAGTTTTTAATTTTGTTTGACTAATTTCATTCCAGGATGCGGTAATGATCTTGTTGAAAACATTTACATGTGTTACGTGTTAGATTTTACGCCTAGCTTTAGCCTTTTACGAGCTGCCTGGCAGGAAGGCAGATGGTCTATTCTACAAACAAGCCCGGACCAACACGGGGATTTAAAAATATATTTGGACCCGGTAGGTGGAGCTGCTGTTGGTATACCATCAATTGTATAATATAAAAGAGGAAAGACTTGATTGTTTGTGTGTTTATTTGTGTTTAATATTTAACTCTAAATTACTGGACCGGTTTGAAACTTTATTTTAACTACTTCTAGCAGACAATAACGATGACGAACACTATAAAAATAAAAATGTGTCCATCGTCCATTTACTTAAAATATGTAAGAGTTAGTACCATAACTATTTTTTTGTCAAAATTAGTAATACTTTAGTAATATTTCGTTGGCTTACTGTTTACAATAAGCGATAGCTCAGGACTATATTTGGCTCTTAGGCGATTATATTCAACTATCGCAGTCCATTGTGCCTTAATACTACTGAAGTCTATATTTATAAGGTGAACCTTGCAAACCAGTCACTCTAGATAGAGCTACATAAGCATGTCCCCAAAAGAATGTGGATGACCCCATATCAATGAGAGCATTATTCAAACTTAGCCCTTGACATTTATGAGTGGTGATAGCATACGCGACACATATTGGGAACTGCTCTCGGTGAACGAATGCTCTGTTGATAATTTCAAATTTAGATTTTATCCAAAATTTTGTTATCAATTTTGCTTCTGCGTTTCGAAGCTAATCTTTTGTAATTAGGCTTTTAAGCTCTCTGTCTTGTGCTTTGTACTGAATTACATTACATATGCATCAGTCGTTTAAATAAAATCCCGTGCTCCCAGACCTTTTTATCTATCTAATTCCAGGTCAAATACCCACCAGACTCCCTATTTCAGATTCAGACGTTTAGCATCAAAACTTTCTACTTTTTTTAGACCCCTCAACATGATCCCGTAATAAACAGAATTCTACTACGTGTTGTAGTTTTCGAGATAAAGGCTTAGGGGGGTGAAAATGAGGGGGATGGGGAAAGTTCAAATTTTTGTTATACTATTATTTAGCCCTCTCAATACGATACCACAAACTAAATTCTTCGACGTGCTGTTATTTCTGAGATACAGGGGTGAGGGAAGGAAAGTTGCGAGGGAAGGGGGGTTTTCGGATTTTTTTCGTACACACTGCAGCACTTTTTATACGACGCTATCATGAGATTTACCCCTCCGCGGCCGCATTTTTCTTTTTCTTTCACCCCCTTGTTTAAGGGGTTGAGGGCTAAAAGTTCCAAGTTTTAAGATTATTTTGTTGTTTGGGTGCTGATACTAGCTAACATATAAAATTTCAGCTTTCTAGGACTTCTGACCGCCTCCTTGGTCGAGTGGCTAGCGTACTCGCCTAACTGTATCGACGAATCGCGAGACTTGGGTTCGATTCCCGACGGGGGCAGGCATTTGTGTGATGAACATTTAGATGTCTGCATTTCCGGGTCTGAGTGTTTATTAAATGTATTCTTGTATTTATTTAAGTATTTCTATGTATTAGTATCGTTGACTAACACCCATAACACAAGTATGTAATTTGCTTTTTTAGGACTTTAGGATGTACCTTAAGAATTTTTTTGATCCGCAGTATATCAGGGGTATTTTTGATATCAATCAAATCTAAAGTATAAGAGCTATGCAATTGAAAATCTTTAGAGGTTTAGTGTATCACTGACATCATACTCAAAAAATTTTGTTTATCTAGTATAATCCAATCGCTTGGCTCATCTTGGCTGAGGCACTCCCGTGCCCCTAGATAAGTGCTAGCCTAGTAATAAATGTATTTTAACTAAATTATATTTTGTATTTTAACTAAAAATATATTTTAACTAATTTATATATACATACATACATACATATCTTCAAGTCCCTTACGGGGTAGGCAGAGAGTATCGAGTGCCAGACCTCACGATCCTGACAAACCTGTCTTGCTTCCTTCACATTCATTACCCTTTTCATACAAACACGCCGGTTTCGGAGACTCTTGACACCACCCTCGGATAATATCAGATTGATCTGATCGTGAAATGTCAGCCTTGGTTTTCCCGGGTACTGGTCTTGGTCTCTCTCCTCAAATTATATATAAATAACAAAAATAAAACTATATAATATTTAATCAAGTTAGATATTTGCAGACCACAATGTGGTAGAGATATGTTCGTATGAATAAATATTCTGTTACAACTTTTAAACATACATATCCCTAAAATAATTAAATTTCATTTCCTTTTTAATGTCCCAGCCTTAGATTGGCATTCAGTTGGTAGCTTTTGGTGCCTTTATGTAATATATATTTTTGTCTTAAAGAAAACCATTTATCTACTTGTCTTCCTCTTAACCTAATAAAACATCATTCACCCCGTGTTGGTCCGGGCTCCTTTGCAGAATAGACCATCTGCCTTCCTGTGTCAGGCAGCTCGTAAAAGGCGAGTACAGGCTTACCGTCACTAACACCGTGACATCTTACTAGGTGGTAGAGTTTCGCAGCGACTCGCCCGGTTTGGTACCACCGCCTTACCTATTCCTGCCACCATAATGTCATGACGTGTTCCGGTCCGGAGGGTAAGGTAGCCGGTAAATTTACTTTTGCTCGAGGTCTAACATACTGACCTCAGATTGGCAACGCACCATTACCATCTTTGGTGTCTCTAGGCGGCGTGAATTTCTTATCATCAAGATTTCCGTCTGATTATTTGCCTTCCTATAACATTAAAAATATATATATATATTGTTCCAACCTTTTTGAGCTCAACTACTAAATTATAAAATACTTTTTTGTCTGAAACTGATTTCATTCTGTATTTACACAGAATAAAATTAGTTTTCGGAGACAGCAATCGTGACGTCACGGAAGAAGATCTACAACTTATGAAATACTGCGATGCAGTTTTCTATGAATCTTTGAGAATGATGCCTTCAGCGCCTCTAGTTTTTCGTCAAGCAGATCGAGAACTGGACATTGGTAACTTATTTTAATTTTTTTTGTTTAGCATAAAGCTAAGGTATATATAGATATATATATACCTCTGTGGTCTAGCGGTCCGGGTGTTGGACTTGACTGCATGAGGTCTCGGGTTCGAATTCCGGGTCGGCCAACAAAAAGAAAGTTGGATTTTTCCAATTTTCTAATTTAAAATTGTTGGTCGGGATTGGAAATGTGCCCGGTTTCCGGTCCGGTCACATCGTGGGACTAAGTGTCTTCGGCTAGTCATGGGTGCCCTGGTTGTGCCTTTGCCTACGTCTTCAGGGATATGGGCGTGAAGAAACTTTTTTTTTATATACGTCGTAAACATGTGCCATTAGGCAAGTATCATTAGGCCGTTTGCTCGACTTTTCAACATCGGGCTTAAACTATCCAAAATAACTAATTTGTCGTCAAAATATTAAGGTCTTAGGTAAAGTGGTAGCATTTTCCCCGTGTTGGTCCGGGCTCCTTTGCAGAATAGACCATCTGCCTTTCTTGCCAGGCAGTTCGTAAGAGACGAGCATAGGCTTATCATCACTAACACCGTGACATCTGACTAGGTGGTAGAGTTTCGCAGCGACTCACCCGGATTGGTACAACCGCCTTACCTATTCCTGCCGCCATAACGTCATGACGTGCTCCGGCCCGGAGGGTAAGGTAGCCGGTAAACTTACTTTTGCTCGAGGCCTAACATTCTGACCTCAGGTTGGCAACGCACCATTAACACCTTTGGTGTCTCTAGGCGGCATGAATTTTTGTATCATCAAAAAATCCGTCTGCTTGTTTGCCTTCCTATAACATAAAAAAAAATACTTACCTCAAGGAGTGAGATTTGGTTGCAGCAAAAAAACACACAATACTACATTTTTGCGATGAACAAAATTACACGAAATTTTATTTAATTTCTTTTTTATGCCCAATGTTAGGCTAGTAGATTCCTATGTACAACTAAATGGATCTAATCTGGATCTGGTTGAATCCACTGTCTTTTTAGGCATCACAATTGATAATAAATTACAATGAGGCCCTCATATTGAGAAACTGGCAAATAGGCTTAGTTCAGCAGCATTTGCAGTTTAAAAAATAAGAACATTAACAGATGTTGAAACGGCCCGAATAGTATATTTTAGCTATTTTCATAGTTTAGTGTCTTATGGGGGAATTCTGCAGATATAAATACTATATTTAGCTATTTATAATCTTAAAGTAAGGGATTCTCTCCGAGAAAAATTCAAAGAAATAAATATTTTAACCTTTAGTTCCTAATACATTTATGAAAACTTAATGTATGTTAAAAAAAATCTATGTATGTTTACAAAAAAATATGATGTTCACGATATTAATACGAGGAATAAAAATAATCTAACCGCGTACAAAACTCGTCTCCGTAAAATTAGTAAATCCTTTTTGGGTCAATGTATACGTTTCTACAATAAGCTGCCCATTGGTATTAGAGATCTACTTATAAATAAGTTTAAAAAATGTATCAAAGCAAAATTATGTCAAAAAGGCTATATACGGTCTCAGGGTATTTGGAAGATGAACATGCTTGGGAATAGAGGTTTCAATCTCCCACTGCAATTTGTAATGTAATTTGTTGTACCTTTTATTTAAGTTAAAATCAGATTGTAATTAGTTATTTTAATCTAGATTATATTGCAAATATTATTATTGAAAAAAAGACAAGCCCGCTGAGTTTCTTTCGCCGGATCTTCTCAGTGTGAGGCCGCGATTCCGATCCGGTGGTAGTTTAAAAAAGTGTCGACGCGCACAAACACCACTTGTATAGTTCATGTGAATAAAGATTATTCTGATTCTGATTTTTTTTGCTTGGTCCCGCTAAAACTCTACTTTTAATTATTTTTTATAGCGCAAGGAAATCAGATTATTTCAAAATAAGCATCCACGTCGCCGGACACATCGGACGCTCTCAGACTATACCTAGTAGCTAGCGTAGTTAGCGATATATCTGTATATTGAGATAATCATTCCACCACCACCAAAACAATTTAACCAGCAAGGTCTGTTATTAACCCCCCAAAGAAAAAGAGGGGTGTATACAAGTTTTTCGTGTCTTTATGTATGTGTGTCTACTGTGGCGTCATAACTTCTTATGGGTGGACCAATTTCGATGCTTACATTTTTGTTTAAAAACTGACGTGACTGACAACCCTTGCTACATTAAGTGAATGATTTGCCAGGGATTATTGATTTTTTTTAATTTTAGTGTTATTACCTTTGGGGTTTTTGAGATTATTCTATATTTATAAACTGCTTACTATAATAATAATAATATTTTTAATAATTTCGATGCGTACATTTTTGTTTAAAAACTGACGTGACTGACAACCCTTACTACATTACGTGAATGATTTGCCAGGGATTATTGATTTTTTTTTAATTTTAGTGTTATTATCTTTGGGGTTTTTGAGATTATTCTATATTTATAAACTGCTTACTATAATAATAATAATAAATAATAAATGTTTCTGGACAAGTTACACAAATTGAATCTTACCCCAAAGTAAGCAAATTATACGCTTGTATTATGGGTGTTAGTCAATGATGCTAAAACATAGAAATACTTAAATAGATACCAAAATAAATTTAATAAACACCCAGACCCGGAAATGCAGACATCTAAATGTTCATCACACAAATGCCTGCCCCCGTCGGGAATCGAACCCGAGCCTCGCGGTTGATCGGTGTAGTTGGGCGTGTACGCTAGCCACTCGACTGTGGCTGTGACATACGGACAGACATATGGACATATTAAATCTATAAGAATTATGTTTATTTCTTCCGGCTACGAAACCTTAAAACAATGTGTTAAAAATTCTTCTTATAGGTTCATGCATTATTCCTAAAGGAGCCATTTGTGGGCTCAACATCTGGGGTGTGGGTCGATCGAAGCGTCTCTGGGGTGAAGATGCCAACCACTTTAGACCTGAGAGATGGCTTGATGGATCTGCAAATAAATCCAAAATGATACCATTTAGCACTGGCACGAGAATATGTTATGGTTAGTATTATACTGGTCGAGGAGCCAGGAAAGTCTAACTTTTTCCGTTGCAATAGAACTAAAAGTTTTGGAAAAGTATATTAAAACTATTACATAACAAAAATAACTTCGTTAATAAAAACCGGCTTCGAATCTAAAAAGTAAAAATAATAAATATTTAATATTAATTGTATACTACCTATTACGTATAATTTATTAATAAGTTTGAAGTAGGTGCCAAGCCAATTTAATACTTACATAAAATACAATTATCATTAGTTTAAGGCTTGGCACCGACTTCAAACCTATTGGTAAATAGCACATGTAAAATAGTTTTGAAGTCGGTTTTTATTAACGTAGTAATTTATTGAAAATAATTTAATTTAGTAAAAATAAACATAGGGTCTGGTGTAAGTAGATAAGAAATGCTCATAAAATAAAAATTAAGGGGCCTGTCTGAATCAAATTTTATGGGACCAATTCCAAACTATTCCGCGTCAAACAAAAAAGAATAAGTAAATCGATTCAGGAACCTCAAAGAAATCGGTGTACATACGTAAAGAAAAAATATACCGGCCGAATTGAGAACCTCCTCGTTTTTTGAGCTCGGTTAAAAAATGTATTACCCTTTTTATAATCTTATTTTATTTATCCGGGTCTTCTGCGTTGCAACTATCCGCCTTTCTGATTAAACATCAGATATCAATCGCTTTTAAATATTTAATAAATTACCATCAAAAGTCCTCTTAATTGTTATATATATATATATATATATATAAGATCAATTGCTGTTCGTTAGTCTCGCTAAAACTCGAGAACGGCTGGACCGATTTCGTTAATTTTGGTTTTGAAAAGGTTTAAAAGATAAGAAAAAGGAAAAAACTTGAAAGAAAACTAATAAAAACAATATTTTACTTTTCCTATACAAATTGAATGTTTGGAACGAAGTTTGGACAGCTAGTTTAATATAATATAAGATTGTGTATGTAATATTTAGGTTCAGTTATGCCTACAAACCCAACTCCAACTGCTTAGTTCCAACCTTATAGTAATTACATAAACGTGTAAAAGTACCCATTGTACGATCTATATATATGCAATTACAAAAATGCGGTTGTCTGTAAAGTCGGTTTACTGACGATAATTAAACGTGACCACGTCATAAGAACGGAGGCCGATTGTGCCTCGTTGTCGCTCATTCCGTATTCTCGCTTGCACTTTAAGCCTTAAATGAAACGCCTCAGAACAAGGTAACGCCGTATGAGTCATGTTTTTTAGTGCTTACAGCCGGCTCCATCGAATTATAAGACGTTCGCACGACAATAAATATATTCTGTTCCACCGACTGTCTTTTTAATCATCAATTATTTGATCACTGATTTTTTTTATTAATAATTTTTTTATGATATTGGAAGGCAAACAAGCAGACGGATTTCCTGATGTTAAGAAATTCACGCCGCCTAGAGACACCAAAGGTGGTAATGGCGCGTTGCCAATCTGAGGCCGGGATGTTAGGTCTCGAGCAAAAGTAAGTATACCAGCTACCTTAACCTCCGAACCGGAACACGTCATGACGTTATGGCGGCAGAAATAGATAAGGCGGTGGTACCAATCCGGGCGAGTCGCTGCCAAACTCTGCCACCTAGTCAGATGTAACGGTGTTAGTGACGGTGAGCCTATTCTCGCCTTTTACGAGCTGCCTGGCAAGGAAGGCAGATGTTCTATTCTACAAAGAAGCCCGGACCAACACGGGGATGATTTAAATGAATGAATCATATCATTATTTTTGCAGGTAAAAAATATGCCACCAACTTTTTAAAGATTGCAATTATACATTGTGTCCGTGAATTGGAGTTTTTTGCTGATGATCGGGACTTGGTGTTGAAATTTGAAATTGTATTACGACCGCATAGTGGACATCTGTTGAAAGTAAAACTACGTCAATGATTTTCTGAAATAACTTAATTATTCCCTGACGATGGCGTTAAAGCGATACTGGTTGGCAAATATGGTTATAACATTTTTTTTAATACATTAATTAAATCAGTGCAATTGTTTTTCTGTATAAAAAATACACTCCAGTTTTCAATTAAAAAAGACACTCCAGATTGCAATCAATTTAAGCTTAATGAAGGTGGAAAAAATAATTCCAATTAAATTATTTTGTAATCTTACCTAGACCTTACTACCTCTAAAAATGTGTATAATTCTAAAACCACTTATGGGATCTTGATAAAATGATGACCGACTTTAACAAAACTACCATCAAAATCCATTTATAATTGGCGGAGTAATAACAGATGTAAAATAAGCCTTTATTTTGCTTATTCCGCGTAAGCAGTGTAACTGTTATGGAAATAATCTTCCAAACGACACAGATTGTGACAAGCCTAACTGACGTTTCCACCACGTGTGATCAGAACACGAATAAAGGAAGAGCTCGGAAACAATATCAATTGTCACGTTCTTCACATGTGACAACCTTACCTAAAGTTCCCACCTCCCACCACCGCGACCAGATCACAAATAGAGTCCGAATACGGGAAACAAAACCACTTATGTACTTTAAGGTGTAGATACATTACGGTTATCTCTTACCATCAGCAGAACCACGTGCTTATTCATTGACTTCCCCCGTTAAAATGATAAATATGTACTTGAAAAATATTTATAAAATAATATTACTATCCCTACTAATACTAAAATACGAAAGTAAGTTTGTTATACTTTGAACCACGATGAAACTTTGTACACATCATTTTGGAGTTATTGAAAATAACATTAGATAGTTTTAAATGACTTAAATGCGAACTAAGCCCCGGGTGAAAGCTAGTGTTTTAATTTGTTATATGCAGCTGTTAAATATACTTTAGGCGTTACTTTGCGGAAATCCGTTTTGCATTTTCCATTTCCATTTGAGGTCAGCGAGTGTTACAGCACAAATTTTTCGTAGCGCTCTCTTTTCATCAGCCCTCCCTCTCCCTCCCTCGTGTTTTTTCTGACAAACTCAACACTCGCTTCCATATAACAACATTGGGACAAGCACAGAATCATGCAATGTTTCAGGTTTCTACTATATGAACACCATTTTTGCAAAATTATTGGTTTCTATATTGCAGTTAAAAAATAAACATAACACAGAACCAGCTTTCCGTGGTAAACGTGATCGTGATGATACAACGTATTTACCATCATCTACCTGCTTCATTTAGAGACCTTGAAAACATAATTTAAAAATAAAAATCAAATGTTGGAAACCAAAGTTTTTTTTGACGTCAATGAATATTTAAATTGCAAATGCGAATAATGAGGATTAATAGTATTTAATTAATGTATTTCAATGTTTCTTAAGTTTACGTGAGAATTTGTAACCATTAATAATTACCTTTACAACACAATTTTAATTTAATCGTAATTTGACATGATATTTAATTATAATTCAAATTAATAATAAAATTATGGACATGTAACTATTAGTAATGTGTTACTAGTAGATTTTTACAACTTCACCGGACTATTAAAATGTCTGCATACTTGTGTGAGACACTGCAAATTATTGCTGAAATTTTATTTTTTATGTTGTATTTTTTTCATTAACAATATTCTTGTACGCCACTGCGTCAGGAGTAGTAGCTTTTTTAGAAGCTTTTATTTAATTTGCAATGGATGTAAGTATGTTTGATCGGGTGGAATCTTTAAACTCAATTTTAAAGTAGATATCTTTAATAAGCTGAGCTGAAATTTTGTATACACGTTTAGTTTGGATGAATACGTGACATTATTCTCAATCCAATATGGCGGAGTATCCAAGACGGCACAGTTATTTTTAATGCACTTCTTGGGCTCGTTAAGAGCAACCCGAAAAATTTGACATTCTAAATCTAATGTGACGAACTACACACGAAGACGGAATAGTAATTTTTAATCCGCTTCTACAATATGGGTACCAAATGAAAGAACTAGTTGAGAGTTATACAAAAAATAGTAGGACGTCATTGTTAATCCAATATGGCAGATAATCAAGATGAACCAATAGTTTATAATGTACTTCTTCAACATAAGTATAAAAAAGTGCTCATTGAGGCCAGCTCGAAACATAATGTGACGCTATTCCAAATCAAATATGGTGGTACACATAAGATTGTGGAACAGTTATTTGTAGTGCACTTCACCAATAAGGGTATCAAATGAAAGTGCTCGATAAGAGTTATTACAGCGATTATCAGTGTTTAAGTAAATGGAAATTTTATTAATTTAAGCCTAGCAGCCCAAGAAACTAGATCATTTACACAAGAAAATCGAGGGACTATCTATATGATCATATGAGCTGTGCATAATGAGGTTATACGATTATGTTTAATATTTAAAAAAATACTTGTTTCTTTCTAGAACCTTTAAATAAAAGTTTTTTCCAAAGAGTTGTTTTTTGCTTTTAATTTATTTATCATGCGATCTCCGAGACCTTGATGATACTTACTTCTGCAAATAAATAACTTAAATTAAAAAGATCTGAAAATTTAATTCTGACGTTTTTAGTAAAACCAAAAAACAATAAATTACATACATTTTAAATAATTATCGCCTCTATGGTCTAGCGGTTCAGTTGTGGGAATTGACTTCGTGAGGTCCCGGGTTTGATTACCGGGTCGGGCAACCAAAAAGAGAATTGGGTTTTTCCAATTTTCTTATTAAAAAAGAAACGTTGCTCGGGATTGGATATATGCCCGGTTTGCGATAGGCTTACCACCTATCACATTGTGGGACTTAGTGTTTTCAGTTAGTTGTCGGTGCCCTAGTTGTGCCTCTGCCTACATCTCCGGGGTATGGACTTAAAAGGATTTGAGTTTACGAAAAAAATATGTTCAATGTTATGTTGAATTTGAAAATTAAATATGCCCACACAAACACTACCATCAGATAAGTCAAGTCTAACACCAATCGATTAACGAGTCGTTATTTTTTTTATGATATTGGAAGGAACAGACGGATTTCCTGATGGTAAGAATTGTCACCGCCTAGAGACACCAACGGTAGTAATGGCGCGTTGCCAACCTGAGGCCGGGATGTTAGGCCTCAAGCATAAGTAAGTTTACCGGCTACCTTACCCTCCGAACCGGAACACGTCATGACCTTATGGCGGCAGGAATAGGTAAGGCGGTGGTACCAATATGGGTGAGTCGCTGCGAAACTCTACCACCTAGTCAGATGTCACAGTGCTAGTGAAGTTAAGCGTATGCTCGTCTTTTACGAGCTGCTTGGCAGGAAGGCAGATGGACAAATTCATATTGTTATATTTGCAGAACAAAATTTGCTGTCAACTTTTGAAGATTGTTATAATGCAATGTGTACGAGAGCTAGTTTTTTTGATGACGATTAAAACTTGGAAATCCTATTAATATTATAAATGCGAAAGTTTGTATGTATGGATGTATGGATGTTTATTACTCTTTCACGCAAAAACTACAAAGCCGATTACGATGAAATTTGGTATGTAGGTAGCTGAAGACCCAGAATAACATATAGGCTACTTTTTATCCCGGAGTTCCCGCGGGATTGGGACTTACGCGGGTGAAACCACGGGGCGCAGCTAGTATGAAATAGTATTAAGACCTTACAGTGGTTACCTGTTGAAGGTTAAGCTACGACAGTTATACGTCAAACTTGTTTATTGAAGATTATAAATTTAAAGCAGTATACTTAAATGCAGCTTTTTTGTGTTCTAGTGTGTCTAATTCTATTGTGTGAACGAAAAACAATAGGATTTCATAATTACATGTTCCCATAAAAAATAATTAGAATTATGTTTTATTACGAATTCGATGTCCGCCGTCAACTTCACTTTAAATTTTACATAATAATATAAATTATGGTATGTTAATACATTTTTTATTTTTGTTATTGAGCTCTGTGTATCAAATAGAGATTATAAATTTCCTTATGTGTCCGAACTCCTTTGCAAAATAGACCATTTGCCTTACTGCAAGGCAGCTCGTAAAAAGGCAAGTACAGGCTTATAGAATGGGACTGAAAGGAAGTAGTGGTGTCAAAATGAGAAAGAGCATCATCCGCTGGTTCTGTCATGTGGAAAAAATGACAGATGAAAGATTGTCAAAGCAGACTGCAATACAATGTAAATGTGGATGGATGAAGGGACACGGGAAGAGCTAGGTATATTCCAACATCAAATCGCTGGGATAATATCTGAGGATGGTGCCAAGAGTCTTCGAGAATGACGTCTATGTATAAAAAGGGTAATGAATGTGGAGCAAGTCAGAAAGGTCTCCAAGGATTGTAAGGTATGGCACTTGATACTCTCTTGACGTAATACCTTTCAATACGATTGTTAGTCGTTACGCATAGCAGATGACCAATGTCCGTATCTTGTGATAAAAATTATTAATTGTTAATGTTAGCGACTTCACTGATATTTTCACATCCGAAGATATTAAGAAAAACATAACAAGGGAAATACTCTACTACCCGAAGACATTAAGTCCCACAATGTGATAGGTGGCAAGCTTATCGCCAACCGGGTACGTAGCTATCCAAATCCCTTGCAAGCTTTTTATTATTGGAAAATTTAAAATACTTTTATTTGGATCGAACCCGGGACCTCACAAAGTCCAGCACTGAACCTCTACACCATAGAAACGATAACAAACCAATTTATTTCTAACATTTAAAATATTTTGGAAAGATTTAAATCTATTAAAAGTTTAATTTATCTACTAATTTTTACTGCGTATATTTTGCGCTAAGAAAAAAACATGAATAATTCATATCAAGTCACTGCAATAAGCTTGGAAATACAACTTCCCACAACATTTTGTTAGGCAAACGGACTTAACGTATCTATTTTTCACTCTTAAATAAGTTTAAATACGAGTACATATATTATGAAGTATCATGCTTAAAAAATATAGTTAGAGGTAAGTATTAATTTTTATAAGTATGAAATGAAAACTAAAATATTAAATATTAAAATCACCGAATCACAATAAATTTGAAATAATCATAAACTTAATTTGTTAACCTAAGAACAGGGCAAATGCTAAAATAAAAATACCTTGTTTAATAACTCCTAAGAAAACCTATCGGTACTAAGAACCGTAGCAATCATTTTATATTTCAAATAGACCAATCAAAATCGTTTATTTCGTTAAGAAGTTATCATGACATAGACACAGACACACACAGAGATACGTCGACACTTTTTTCATATGGATTAAAATAAATAATTCCACAGAACATTTTATTTTAATGAATGTCTTTAAAGAAGTCCTAATACATTATACTTAAGTTAAAAAGGTAAGTTACTATGAATATTTTTTAACGATCACTAGCTGACCCAACAGACATTGTCCTGCTCGTATTCCAGTTATTTACATTGAATTTCAATATCAATCAACTTATATTTATGTAAAATTTATAATTTGTAAGTTTTTTTTTTAATTTTCTTACAAAAACATTTTCTTTCAAATAATAATCACAATAAAAATAATGAATGAAATCATTTCGTTCTTTCACGCGTGACACTTTGTGTCACAAAGTTCACAACACACATTCAATTTTGTAAATGTGCATCTAATTTAAATATATACCGATATAAATTTAAGTCCCATTTATATAATGTAATTTTGTTATAAATTAGACCCACCATAGTAACAATACTTCTATAAAGTAAAGCCGTATTAGACTTGGTTTTGCACATTATATTGTGACTTACTAGGTTTAGTCAATTCCATTATGATATAATCTATGATAGTAAAATACGTGGGATTGTATGTAAAAATATAGCCAGTAAATAATAAGTTTTACTTATATTTGAATTCGGTTTCTCTTACTTTTTACACAAATTGTTAATAACATGTTCCTTTCAATTTTTTTTTTATAAATAAGTAAAACTAAAAATATTTTTAATTCGACAAAGTATATATTATTTGCCATTACATTTGAAATCAAGTTTAAATTGATCTAAATCTAAATGGACGCTGGCTATGATGCATTTTGTTTAATTTTATTTTTAAAAAGCTTTTGTTAAGATATTGATATAACAATAGCATTATTAATACCATTTACATAATTATTTTTATACGATATTTATTTATTTTCATACGAAAGGATCGTTTGATTTGGCACTCGATACTCTCTGCCTACGTTGGAAGGGACTTGGCGTGAAGAAACGTTTGTACCTATGTATGTACTACGATAACGTCATTTGATGAATTCGTGTGACCTATTTTCTTGTGGAACACCAAAAACTTAATGTCATAAGATATCATTTAGCTTTACTTTGAAATGCCACCAACCATTTAGGAGATACATATTTGTGAGACGAACACAAACCAAAGATATTTTAATTTTAGCACTTACCCTGTACCCAGAATATTTTTTTTACATACATTTTTTAACTTTTATGTTTAAGCATTTCGCCTCTGTGGTCTAGCGGTTCAGGTGTTGGACTTGACTGCATTAAGTCGTGGGTTCGAATCCCGGGTCGGGCAACAAAAACAAAATTTGGTTTTTCCAATTATCTAAAAAAAAATGGTAGTCAGGGTTGGATATGTGCCCGGTTGCCAATAGGCTTGCCACCTATCACATTGTGGGACTAAGTGTATTCGGCTAGTCGTGGGTGCCCTGATTGTGTCTCTGCCTACCTCTTCGGAGATATAGGCGTGAAGATACTTTACTTTTACTTTAAAGATTTTTTTTAACGTGAAACGGGAATTGAACTTGTGTCTTTTGTCTTTTGTTTTTGTTCTGAGGAGCTACTGGGGATTGTTGTGTTACATCCGTAAAGATTTTTGAGATTGGCATTGATACACAAATAAGCTGTCTCATGGTAAGAATACTACGCCTTATAAACACCAAAAGTAGGAGATACGAGTATGTGTTGTTTACTTGAAGCTGAAGTGTTATGCCTGATCGAGTAAGTTTACCTGTTACCTTACCCTTCACACAGTAGCATTACAGGGACGAGCACTGAAATAATGTCACTATTCCAGCTGATGGTGGGTATCTCGGTTGCACCTCTGCCTGCCTCTTCTGGTCGTGTCTTTGTAGAAGGCCGTGAAGAAGTTTTGAACAAATTTCTATACATTTTAAAAAAAGAAAACATTTCGCCCCAGACAGGATTTGAACCTGTAACCTTTCAAGTTAAGTTAAGTCAAGGGATTCAAGTCCCGTGGCGAAATTTTTAATTCATTTCTAACCCGTTAACGCGGGTAGTTATGTCCTATTCGCTGGGTGCGTAAGGCATAGTGGGAGACACAAAAGTGATGTCAGCGCCTGCTGCGGACAATACAGAACTACAGATTCAAAATGGTTATGCCACCTTTTTTAGATAAAAAATTTAAAATTATAATACAAGCGACTCAAGAAACTTACTGCATAACAAAAGTAAGAATTCAAGTTGAACGAATAATGCGACAATTAAGGCTTTATCAAGTATTAAATAAATTTGTCATCATGTATGCTTTGTTAAGGTAAATTTACGGTTATATTAATATAATTACCAACTATTAATATATTAGTATAATTATTATAATTTCCAACAAAAGAAGAATAAAATAATTAATTGTACAAAATATTTGATGTTTTTTAATTAAATGATTAATTTATTCATTTTTTTTGGTCCATGTACTAACATTATAATTGAATAAAATGTGTAAATAAATATTCTTAAAAAAATCATAGTGAAAAAATTAAAAAAATATTAAAATTATAAAAATTAGTAAAAAAAATATTTTTTCAATAACTATTTGACATCCAATACATGTTTATTTTCTCAAAAGAGCCACCGTAAGTTGTTTTGTTAGATGTCGTTGGGGTCACGCACCCAGCGAATAGATACCTACACATTTCTGAGTACCCACCAAATGAGTTTATCATTACAGATGAAATTCACATTTTAGAATGGCCATAACTTTCGTTTCTCGCAACGTATTAATACATGTTTTTGAATGTTGTTGCTTTTGCAGATGTTGCTGTTACTTATATTATTAATTTTAGTCATAGTTTGGCTGAGTAAGAGTCAGAAATATAAAAGTTTGAAACATCTCCCATCATATCCCCGTCTTCCTCTCATAGGCAGCGCTCACTACCTTCTTGGTGGTGGAATCGGTAAGTTCTTTCTTTCTTTAATTCTTTATTGTACACAAAAATTAAAAAAAAAACAATTAAATATGTAAAATTACACAAAAGGCGAGCTTATCTCTAAAAGAGATTTCTTCCAGCAAACCCAAAATAGTGAGAATGCATAAAAGAAATGTAAAACATACAGTGCACAATATAAAACTTACTTTACAAAAAAAACACAAACTAAATTACTAATTATGACTAAAGTGCCAACATGCTAATTAATTACACACCAAAACGCTTCATTACTGCCTTCTTAAAAACTGTTAATGATTGAATACTCCGAATTTCTTAAGGCAATGAATTCCAGAGTTTCACAGCATTAAAAGTAAAAGAATGGTTATACAACTTAGTGGAACTACAAGGCAATTTCAAAATTCCACGCAGGTGTGGACGACAATCAGAATCAAAAGGGTGTAAAAATGTAAAACGCTCATACAGATATTCAGGAGAAGCAGTATTAAATAAAATTTTGTTAAGGAAACAGAGACAATGAAGGTTTCTACGCTCACGAATGGGAAGCCACCTAAGCCGCTCTCTAAACATGGAGATATGATCAAATTTCCTCAGGCCGAAAATGAAGCGGATCCCTACATTTTGCAGTCGCTCAAGTTTATTAAGGCATTCTTGAGTAATATCAGGATAACAAATATCAGTATAATCCAATAATGGAAGAATAAGTGCTTGAACTAACTATCTTTATTTTGAAAGGTAGAAATTTTTGTAAGCACTTGATAGAATGAAAGGTTTTTTAGAGATTTCAGTAACATGAGCATTCCAACTAAAATCTTCACTCAAAGTCAGACCAAGGTTTTTGGCAAATTTGTTATAAGATATAGTAACACCATTATAAATTAAAGGAGGGATCATAATTTTAGATAGAGTTACACGAGAGAAACGGTTACCAATGATAAGAGATTGAGATTTAGTAGGATTCACTACCAAACCAAATGAAGAAGCCCACTTGAAAATTCGATTGAGATCGTCATTCATTGCATTGACTTCGTCTACTATATCTAGAGGCGAAAAATGACGATACAGTTGCAGGTCATCCGCATATAAATGATAATTAGAATCTATGATTTTGGTAATCATATTAATGAACACAGAAAATAGGAGGGGAGAAAGGACCCCACCCTGTGGAACTCCTGTGGAGTTCGTTCTTTTTTGTTTTATAGTAAATGCATCATATGTTGCAATTTTTCTAAATCATAAATTTCGTAATTTAGAAATTTACAGAGATTTCAAAACTCAGTAGAAAGTGACCAAATAAACATTTAAACATAATATAGGTCATCCAACTTATACGCACGTATTCACGCCAAGCATCCTGCAATGTAGGCAGAAAGTATCGAGTGCCCAGTAAACTAGGTTGGCCGGATTGGCTAGTCATGATTATAAATGTGTGTATTTCTGAGAGATTATTAAAACTATTTAGTTATTAATATACGAAACAAAATCTAAGCACCGACTAATGTACAAAAGATATACATATGGGTAGCTAGCTACAAGCAAAATTGTAACTTGCAAACTCGTACGAAACTTCTGCGTTGAGCTTTGCTATAATAAAAATAAAGTCGTAACGACGGAAATCGTTGTAAGATTGGGTTCAAACTCCGGATGGTTTACAATTCAATTCAATTCATTTATTTATTTGTAGAAGTAGGTACAGTCATAGGTCTTAAAGATTACATTACAAAAAAACGACTACTTCTTGCCTAGCGGCGTACAAGTATTATTTAGGAAAAAGTACGTAAATTTAAGAAACAAAATTTAAAATTTGCAGCAATCAGCTTTACAATTACAGCTTTATTGTTTCTGATCAATCTCATTTTAAGTTATTAATCAGTATCCTTAGCTTACTCACGTATTATTTTGCTTAGTACCCTGTCCTCTGGTTAGCAACGCACAATTGTTATCTTTAGTATATTTAAGTGACATGTATTTCTTATCATCAGAAAATCCATCTGTTTGTTTGCTTGCTTTCAAAACGTTAATCATTTGCAGCCATATTCAAACGATTATGCGAAGTTACTGAGATATGTGAAAGAACAGGACTACCATTTCTTATGATGATCGGGGATACTCCACTAATATGTAAGTGCCTGTTTATTTTAATCGCATAAGGTATAGAACCTCTATGTTAGGACCTCCAGCACAAACTTCACAGCGGTGGGTACTGAAGTTTTAGCAGCAGGAAAAGGTATAGAGGTAGATATGGGCGAGCTCTTATTCTACCAACTAGTTTGAAAAGCATGGAAATGATATTTTGTATTAAATATACATTAAAACAGTAATAAATCTAAACCAGAAACAGTGTATATTGTTGTATTGTATATATATTAAAATACTCCAGGTCAAAATTGAAGGATAAATTTTATTACGGAAAATTATTTAATTGGCATCATTAACCATGAAAACTTACTCTAAGTTGGTAAATTACTCTAAGGTGTATACGAAGTCGCAAGTAATAGCATAAAACGACGCAGACTAACACAATAACAGTTAAGCTGGAAATCTGCCTTCCTGCCAGGCAGCTCGTAAAAGGCGCGCATAGGCTTACCGTCACCAACACCGTGATATTTGATTAGGTGGTAGGGTTTCGCAGCAACTCACCCGGATTGGTACCACCGCCTTAACTATTCCTGCCGCAATAACGTCATGACGTGTTCCGGTTCGGAGGGTAAGGTAGCCGGTAAACTTACTTTTGCTCGAGGCCTAACATCCCGGCCTCAGGTTGGAAACGCACCATTACCACCTTTGGTGTCTCTAGGCTGCGTGAATTTCTTACCATCAGGAAATCCGTCTGCTTGTTTGCCTTCCAATATTATAAAAAAAAATACAATCGAACGTGGCGGACATCTGATAGACACGGCTAACAACCGCAATTTACAGAGTATCAAGATAATTAAAATACACTGAGGGTCGCAACTTATCAGACGTAAGTCACGGACATGACTTTAAATTTTCAGACTACTGAAAAATATATGGCGCGGTGAATGTTCTTGTAAGCTGAAAGCGTCTGCGGACGGCTTGTGCACACTTATTACTCGTGGATGTAATCCTCGTCCGTAAGCCGCGTCCGATAATATGTTTCCAGCTTTATACTTGATAGAGCTTAATAGTATTAATATACAATTTTATTTTAGGTTAAAAGCTACACCTAAAAACCTGGCTAGTGGCTTCCATTCACAGTGTTATATAATATATATGCGTGTTAGCCTTGATGTTTTTTTTATTAAATACCTATCCAAGATAGATTAACAAGAACTTTTTACCTATACCTATTTCAGCATTTTCAGAACCTGAAGAAGTGAAAATCGTATCATACACATTCGTAGAAAAGCCGTATTTTTATAATTTGACATGTGATTTTCTAACCGAAGGCTTAGTAACAGCAACAGGTAAAAAAGCTGATTGTCACTTACCGTTTTCGAAGTTAAAAACTAGTTTTATGCAAAACCCCTACCCTGTGATATCGTATCACCACCACCATTTTTGATTACCTTAAGTTTTTGTCGTCAATTAAATTTAATTAATTTATTGTGGTTAATAGAGAATATGAAAGCAAAATATAGTCGACAAAAAAGATACATTTATGCTGTAGGATATTGGGTAAGTCATTAAAAATTTATAAGCACCCAGACCCGGAAATGCAGACATCTAAATGTTCATCATACAATTGCCTGCCCCCGTCGGGAATCGAACCCGAGCCTCGCGATTGGTCGATGTAGTTAGGCGTGTTCGCTAGCCACTCGACCAACGAGGCGGTCGATGTTATTGTTAGATTTCTAAATCTAGGAATGATTTCTTAAACCAATTATTATACAACATAAGCTGGGAGTACCAGTTTTTCTTGTTGCTAATTATGAAGTTCAATGTCATTTTGAAATTTTTTTTACATTAACATTTTATTATAATAGATGTACTTGTATTTTTTCTTGAATTTATAGGTAGTTTGTACAAACAAGTTTTTACTGCAGCGCTTTCCGTTGTTAACATAACATTTATCTAACAACATGCACCAATCAAATCAAAACCTATCGCTAAAAATCAAACCAGTGGAATATAAGATAATTGGTAACATTGGTTTGCACAAACATCCTCTCACCCAAAAGGATATACCGTCTCCGTTCCATCGTGGGTGAAAATCAAGAAAGTAAAGCATTTTTAATCTAATCAATGGAAGTAAATATATTAAAATTAAAAGAAATCCTATCACATTGTGGACTTAATATGGTATGCTTACCTTCCGTGGGATCGGACGTGGAGATAATTTATTTTATCTTACGGTCAAGCAATAATATTATGCTAACATTTTAAGACGTTCTGTGTCACGAACATGGGCGAGTCATAGAAGAGTCACAATTAGAAAAAAATGATTATGAATTAGGTTATTTAATTGAAATAAAATTTCAGGAGAAACATGGAAAAAAACCATAAAAAAACTAGCCAGCACATTCTCAAGTTCTCAGGTCGATGAATATATGCCTATTTACAACAAACTAGCCCGGAAATTAGTAAAAAGTTTCAAACTAAAAGCTAATAAGAAGAAACCTTTTGATGCTGCTGATGACATTTTCGAGCTAGCATTTGAGTCTATATGCCGTAAGTTGTTTGTGATATTTGATGGCAGATTTAACCTCAGAATTTTAATGTACGTGGGTAGGCGCGGGGTGAGCAAGTTGTCACCTGTCGATATCTGCTGTTAGTAGCCTTGTCTTTGAGAAAACTAGTAACAGCGTCCAGCTTTCTAGCACGCATTGCAAATGCAAGTTGTTGCAGTTACTGTAAGAAGCAAGCTTATTGGATAGTTGTATTATGAATTAATGACATTTTTAGTGCTCGTTTCGTATCTTTTTAGGGGTATAAGTATATTACGTAATATTTGTGTACTTCTGTTTTACATCCTAAATCTTATTTTATCTTTGTTTATATAAACAATAAAATAAAAGAACAATAAGTATAAAGAATGAAATGAAGACCTTAACGTAAACAATTATATCTGAACTGGAATATGATAAAGGCGAGAGTTTTATTAATTTAAACGAGCTTTTCAGAACTCTACCAATCTCCATTCAATATCACTGTGTTAGTGTTAAGTTAATATATGCTATTACAATATTGTGTCAATTTTATAGCGTTTCGGCGTCGGACTTGACTTCTTGAGGTGCCGGGTTCGATCCCCGAATCGTTCTACAAAAGAAATAAAAATGTGTGTTTTCGATTTTCAAATAAATATAACGTTACTCGAGATTTGATACATGATAGGTTGGCGATGTGTCTGCTTTTTACATTGTGGGACGTATTGAGTAGCCGCAGTAGCCGTGGGTGTCCTGGTTGTGCCTCTGCCTACCTTTTCCTTATATAGGCGTGAAGATACTTCTTTTTTTATGCTATTACTAAAAGAGTGGGAAATAAGCAGCTGGCATCAATCAAGGGAAATTTTGTTTCTCCCTATGCCATGATGTTCAGCTGGACTATCGATTTACTGAAAATAGTTACAATATATGCAAATCAATTTGAAACCTAATTGTGCAGTGATTAAACGATTGTTAGATTAATTGGTTAAATCCCCAAGATCTTAATCTGATCAATCCCAAGAGCATTACACAGTTCTTAGAAACTGTCAGCCTTGCGGTATTGATCTAATCTTAAAGAGAAAAGTTGTGATCACAATAGATCTAGTTAGGTCGCAGTGATCCTCGGGGTAGGTCTTACACGAACTCTTAACAATAATAATAAGATAATAATAATATCTTTATTTATTTTCTCCCACAAAAAAAGCGGCCCTAAACATAGTGTAACTTAAAACAGTATTATAAAGGGAGACAGGAGTCCAAACAGAGTAAACCCCGTGGCATGGATCTCCTGGCCACCACCCCTTATCACCAAAGTTACATTTTTTGAAATATTAATTTTCATAAGTTCATACATGTATTATACCACAGAAAAAAACTTTTGCGCACCAGTGTGTAGACTTGTGTGTGTGTGAGTGAGTTTGTGTATATAAGTGTTCGTATGTATTTTTATGCGTGTGTGTGTATGTCAATCATAAATAAACCTGTAAATTTGGGATAAATATAAAATACATTTTTGTAAAAATAAATACTTTCATTATAGGTTAATCTAATTACATGGCCGTGTACCAGCTCAATGTTTCCTTTTATTACTAATTCTGATTGTAAATTAGATTCTCGGTTTCGTCATATTTAAGAGAAAGTAACCATGAGAGAATTACCTTTTTGCAATGTCTTAAATTCATAGGATAGTATAAGATAATATATAGGATAGGATAGGATAATAGTAATAGATTAATTGGTTGGTTAACTGATTCGTTGATTGGTTGGATAATAAATACAATAAATGATTTTTTTTTCATATTTCGTGTTTAGTAATAGGAATGGGAGATTCAGAATTGAAAGTCGACGAATATTACAAAGCGGTGCTCAAGATACTTCAACTAGCTGTTAGTCGAGGGTCCACTTTTTACTATCACTTAGATTGGATCTACCGTTTAACACCTTCATATCAGGAAATGAAGAGGAATATCGAAATAGCCAGCAATATCACTGAAAATGTAAGTAAAGTAATTTGAAGACTACCTTTTGTCCTAGATAAAAGAATTTCCAATGAGGAGTTAAATAACTTTAGTTGCACAGCCCTGATAATGTTGTCGGTAACTCTAAAACTACAACATTTATTTGAGATCTAACAAAACCGATCTTTAAATCATATCAATATCATTTCATTCATCAAACAAAAGACCGCATCAAAATCAATCCAATCGTTTAGAAGCAACAACAATACCACACACATAAACACACACAAATATACAGTACTTCTCTTTTTTTCAATGATCAAAAATAAAGACGTTTGGATTAAGTGGAATAAAAACTTCTCGATGTAAATGTATATAACAAATACAAATGTGATATGTGTTGACCATCTGCCTTTTTGCCAGGCAGCTCGTAAAAGGCGAGCATAGACTTATTGTCACTAACACCGTGACATCCTATTAGATACCACAGTCTCACCTATTCCTGCCACCATAACGTCCAATGCTTGCCGTTGACGTGTTACGGTTTTAAGGGTAAAGTAGCCAGTAGTTTTGCTCGAGGCCTAACATCCTGGCTTCAGGTTGGCAACGCACTATTATCATCTTTGGTAGACACCTTTGGTGTATCTAGGCGGCGTGAGTTTCTTACCATCGCGAAGTTCGCCTACTTGTTTGCCTTCCATCATCATAAAAATTATATATAAAGAACGTGTCAATAACTTTGCAGGTAATAAAGAAACGTTTACTGCAAAAAGGTTTAGAGAAAAGTGATGAAAATACTCAGCCATACAATTCCTACTTGGATCATTTGCTTCAACTTCATGAAACGGACGCTACTTTTACGTTTCAACAAATTCAAAACGAAATTCACACTATTTCAGTAGCTGGCTACCATACAACTGCGAGTTTGATATTTTTTACCTTATTTTACCTAGGATGTAATTCACAGGCGCAAAGAAGACTACTGACGGAGTAAGTTCAGTATTTTTTAAACTTCTGGATTTGCCTTAAGCATATATTATATTTGTCAATTTTAAATAATTTATCAAGATATCGCCTAGTTATATTAAATCAAGCATAAATGACTAAAAATAAGTTGTCATATTCAACGGTTAGTCGTGACAGGGTTATAGGTAAAGCAATGGCACCCAGCTCACCCAAAGTAGGTAGTACATACAAGTAGTACACGATACACTGCTTTTTGAAGAATTACTGCATTTAAATTTGCTAGCGTTATGTAGTAAATACCTAGGAAATACCAAACTAAGCTATGCTAAAGCGCCTGAAAATAAAGAGGGCTCCACCCAGCCCGACAACGTAAGTGCGTACGAAGTACCAAGCTTTTCCGTAAAGCCCGCAATACAGACCTGAATGATAACTTAGTTGCTATAGTTACAATCCAGATTACTCTTTGTCAATATCTGAAAGAGAGAGGGAGATCTAAACCAGTAACGATCTCCGCACTAGGCATTAATCCGAACGCTGTGAGACTGATACTCGCTGTAACGTAAACCGTTATATTAATTTACACAGAGTAAAGTACTCCATGGTTTAACCTGATACTATAGTATTATTACAATGTGATACAGACTATAATGTAAACTTAATTTTACTCCAACGTTAGCCCATGCATATTAATAAGATGGATAAAGTTATTGCTACTACTACAGCACCTGCGAGAGCACCTAATGTTTACTTGTAGCAACGGTAAGCGAACAGATAAGAAACGATTCATTTTTGCACCTACAGTGTCAGCTATTCTCGTTAACATAGCAACTATTACTCATAATTTCCAACAAACGTACACTTAAAATAAACAAAAAAATGTATATTTGTTACCAATAATTATTATTATCTCTAATAATAATACAAATGCGATGGTTAGATATTGTACAGATATTCTTGAAGGTATCAAAAGTAACAAATAATTTTTTAACGAATTGAATGCAAGCGAAGCCACGGGTAAGAGCTAGTATAATATTAAAGGGGCTTTTTGAGTACATAACGGGTACTTGTATTATAAGATTCCGCAAAATACTAATAATTATGACCACGAAATTCAATAACGAAGAAAACATTTCGGCCTTCTTTCCATATTTTTTGTTGGTTTCCAATAATATTTTTTATGTAACACGTCAGCGAACAAGCACACGGCTCTCTTGACGGTAAAACGTAACCATGACCTATGACTTCCATAGGTAGGTTTACAAATAAAAAACCCATTACTGTCTTGCCACAAAGTTGCTTCACCCGGGCAATTTACTGCAAGGACTCTCACCAGTGATCGTCTTGGTTAATTTATACCCCTTGCAAGGAGTTTGCCAGACCCAGACAAACACGGAGAAAGTAAAATAGCACATTATTAATATACAGAATAAAATCGGTTTTTGGCGATGACAAACCTGATGTGACAAAAGAAGCTCTACTTCGAATGGAATACTGTGATGCCGTGGTAAATGAGGCTTTAAGAATGATGCCAGCAGCACCATACATTACACGATTGGCTGATAAGGAATTAGATATGGGTAATTTTTTTGAAAAGTTTATGAAATCAATTTGATTGTGAGTGTTATGTTTGTCAACCAGAAACAGTGAGTATGTGCCTTATCCCGAACTAAATATTTATAAAAAATATTTTTTTTTATGTTACAGGCCTTCCTGTAAACAAGCAGACGGATTTCCTAATGCCTGATGCGTTAGGTTAGATAACCTAGAGGCGTTAGATAACCTGAGGTCAGGATGTTAGGCCTCGAGCAAAAGTAAGTTTACCGGCTACCTGACCCTCCGAACCGGAACACGTCATGACGTTATGACGGCAGGAATAGGTAAGGCGGTGGTACCAATCCGGGCGAGTCGCTGCGAAACTCTGCCACCTAGTCAGATGTCACGGTGTTAGTGATGATAAGCCTATGCTCGCCTTTCACGAGCTGCCTGGCAAAAAAGGCAGATGGTCTATTCTGCAAAAGAGCTCGGACCAACACGGCGATATACAATGTACATTGTATATCCAATTTCCAAAAAAAGGTAGTGCAGGTCGATTAAGGTTCGGCTTCTCTGTCAACACATAAAAATTGTAACCCAAACAACTTTTGGTTTTCAATACTGTGGCAAGTTGTCTCTTTTGAATTACTTCATATGGATTTTTTGAAGTGAAATCTTCATTAGCGGCGTTGCGCACTTTTTTTGGAATGGGTAAAAACTTCTAAAATCAGGACACGTGACCTGATTCGTAAGACAAAAATTCTTAAGACGGCACCGGGCGCTAGCGCGAATGTTCGTATTGTCATATTTGTGTACGATAGCGCAATAAATGAATATTGTTTTTCACTACATAAATGATTGCACTTTCATACTGTTAAATAAAGCAATTCGTGCAACATATTTCCCTAACCAGTCCAAAATATCAAAAATGCACAAGGTTAATATTCAAGTTTTCACTTCTGCCGGCACTCCTGGAGTGCAACCCGTTTCTCTTTCGTTTTACTTCGTAAAATCACTTAGCATATAATATTTTGAAAAAAAAGAGCTCAATTGACGAGGATGAAATCAAGTGAGAAAGTGTATCGTAATATTGAAAACCAAAAATAATTTGTGACCCAGTATTTTGTCTTGATATCTTTTGTTATATGTACTTGAACACTGTCTAACTATTTCAACACCATTTTATAACCGACTCCAAAAAGAAGGAGATTCTTAATTCGAATGTGCGTTTTTCTTGTTTTTCGTGTTTTTTTATGGTACAGGAAGGCAAACAAGCAGACGGATTTCCTGATGGTAAGAAATTCACGTCGCCTAGAGACACCAAAGATGATAATAGTGCGTTGCCAACCTGAGGTCAGGATGTTAGGCCTCGAGCAAAAGTAAGTTTACCTGCTACCTTACCCTCCGAACCGGATCACATCATGACGTTATGACGGCAGGAATAGTTAAGGAAGTGGTACCAATCCGGGCGGGTCGCTGCAAAACTCTACCACCTAGTCAGATGTCTCGGCGTTAGGCCTATGCTCGCCTTTTACGAGCTGCCTGGCAAGAAAGGCAGAATATGGTCTATTCTGCAAAGGAGCCAGGACCAACACGGGGAAGTGTTTGTTAATCGATTCCTTGGTCAACTCCCAATCGATTTTGATGGTGTTTTTCTCTAAAGATACGCCATGTTTCTGAAGTGATGGTCATATTAATTTTGTTATGATTCGACTGGTGGTTTTGGAGTTATATTTAATACCGCAAATATTAGGTTGACAAGTTCATCATTGATGAGGTCGTTAACAAAAGCGACAAAAATATGAAGTTAATGTAACTCAAAAAAATATAAGTAGGATTTTGATTAATTTGAAATGAGGGCCAACTAGAGGTCATTTCCTGTCTTTCGAAAAAGGCATAGAAATAGGAATTTAGAGGTCAATGGAAAAAGGAGTTATCGAATTGCGACGATGGACGTCATTAAATAGTTGGAGTCGGTTTATGCAGTTTTACTGTTTTAATCTTTTTTTATGATAATGGAAGGCGGATTGCCGGATGCTAAAACTTCACGCTGCCTGGAGACACCAAAGTTGGTAAATGTGCATTGCTTGAGGCCGGGATGGTAAGCCTCGTGAAGTAGTAAGCTTACATGCTGCATTGCCCTCCTATCTGAAACAGGTCAAAGGCAAGCATTGACGTTTTGGCGGCAGGAATAGGTGGTACCAGTCCCGCCGAGTTGCTGCGAAACTCTACCACCTAGTCACGTTGCTAGTGATGGGTGTAATTCTTGACACTTTACTATTTGCTTGAAACACATGATGATGGTACATAAGCAACGTTAAATTAAAATTTGGAGTGACTTGGAAAATTGGTTTGAACGAATGTAACCGGTTAACACTACATGTCGCCCGTATAAACTTCTTTAATTATCTAAATATTCTAATTAATGTTACAGAATTTGTTACAGAAGTTTAATTAAAGTTACAGAAAAAACATACCTTAATTTTTTTTTTGCTTCGGGCTCTGTTGTATAGTAGACCATCTGCCTTCGTAAAAGGCGAGCATGGGCTTACCGTCAATATCACCGTGACATTTGACTAGGTGGTAGAGTTTCGTTGCGATCACCCGCCTCACTTATTCCTGCCACCATAACGTCATGACGTGTTCCGGTTTGGAGGGTAAGGTAGCCGGTAAACTTACTTTTGCTCGAGACCTAACATCCCGGCTTCAGGTTGGCAACGTACCATTACCACCTTTGGTGTCTCTAGGCGGCGAGAATTTCTTGCCATCAGGTAAGCCGTTTGCTTGTTTGCCTGCCGATATCATAAAGAAAAATGATGAGCTACTAATTCTAACTCACGTCAGTTATTTAAATATTTATAAATCTAATTACAACTTTTTTTATATTTTTCATACACATTTTTTTTTGTTTTATACTCTACTTTTTCAACAGTTTTATTGTATTGACACAGGCTCATGTGTGATACCAAAAGGATCTATTTGTGGTATTAATATTTGGGCTTTGGGACGATCGAAGCGTTTATGGGGTGCAGATGCAGATGATTTTAGACCAGAACGCTGGCTGGATGGATCTGTGACTTTTACAGCAATGATACCTTTTAGTATTGGGAAAAGAGCTTGCATTGGTGAGTGTACTAATATTATAAACGTGAAAGCGCGTTAATTTGTCCTACTTTGCTAGTAAGAGAACTTGGAAAGGGATGCTTCAGCATATTTTTACTGACTACAAGAAACTTATTATTCCAATATGTTTTTTTGTATGTTTTTCCGCCAATAACAAACTGATTTTACTGTTTTTTTTGGGAAGGTTAACTATTAGTTTGTATGATACTGTACCTCGACAACATCTTGCTACGCGTTTCTCTTAGAAACCACTGGTCGGATATGAATTAATTTTTTAAGGAATGTCACTACTAATTAATCATTGAAAATTATTAATTATTCATAACTATCATCATATTAACTACTTAACGTATATAGGTTTCGAACTTAGAACTCTCTTTAAATCTAGATGTGCAAAACACTTTCTAGTACAGTACACCTCGAGGGTAAGTTTGATTCGCACTTTGCCCACTTTTTTCTTTCATAAAAAAATGTTTGTAGGAAAAAAGTATGCTGTGGCCTTTATCAAAACTGCAATTATACATTGTGTCCGAGAATTACAATTTTCTGCCGATGATCGAGACTTGGTATTGAACTTTGAATTAGCAATGAAACCTGCTGGAGGGCACCTGATGAATGTACAGTTGCGACAGGAAGAAATATGAAGTTTAGGTTTAGTTTCCTTAATAAGCTTAAAATGAATGTTTCTATTGAGACCAAAAAGAAGAGCTTTTGTATTCAACTGCATGTTTTTTGTTTTGTTTTTGTGTAAGTGTTTTGTAAGTGATTACTGGACTAATAACGAACAGGTTTTGATGATTCTTACAAGAGATTGGTCATGATTTTGAAGTATTCCATTTTATCAGGAGGAGTGAGTAATACTTTTAAGTACATCAATTATTAAGTTATAAACAGATACTACGTTTTATTAACACATACAATGTCTACACAATTCAAAAACTAGTCGTAATATCTTGATAATTACGTGGGACCACCTCTGAATTATGTACTACTGTTATAAACTACTGTTTGTGTCTTGCACAAACTGTACTGAGTAGCACAATATGGATGTCAGAATCGACTTGTTTGTCGAGTTGTTAAGTACATAGGCTGTTCTTGGAGGAACAGCCAACGCCCACATATTATGAGTTCACGGGTTACAAGCCCGATGGCTCCTGTTCGGTTAGTATATATGTGCTAACAGACATACATATATATGTTTATATATATTTAGCTTATTATTTATATTGGAAAAATTTACATGTTGTTTGTACTTGTTCCCTTACAGTTTTTTCCATTTATTGTTATTTTAAACCTTCATTGGACTCTCACGCATAATTCAAAACTAAAAGTAAACAAGAAGGACATATTATATTTTGACGGTTCATTTTTATTTATATAATATACTAGCGTCCAGCCCCGTCTTCGCATGGGCATTAAATATACGTATAAACCTTCCTCAATCACTTTATCTATGAAAAAAACCGCATCAAAATTCGATGCGTAGTTTTAAAGATTGAAACATACAAAGGGACATAGGGACAGGGAAAGTGACTTTGTTTTATACTATGTAATGATGGACGAAATAAAAGTTATTTATTTGCAGAATATGAGTATCAAGGTCTTAGCACACATATCAACTCCGAAAGGGATCGTCACCGTACCGCCCCGACCCCTTCTTTATTGTTTATATCAAACTCCATACTGTAACGCACACTAATCGAAATCGCAGAGTAATCGCTACGCCTTGGAACAAGCTTGCGGTCGGCGAGCCGTAAGCGCGGTGTCGTTTAGCCGTAGCCGAGTTGATGTACAGGTGCTGCTGATACTGTTTGATTACGAGCATACGTTAAGTTGACGCCTGGTAGACGGCGAGGCGAAAGGAAATCCCTTTCCGAGTTGATATGTGTGCTGAGACCTTTAAGAAAATTTTATAAAATTATTAAAGCACTAGCTGCGCCCCGCGGTTTCACCCGCGTAAGTCCCAATTCCGCGGGAACTCCGGGATAAAAAGTAGCCTATATGTTATTCTGGGTCTTCAGCTACCTACATACCAAATTTCATCGTAATCGGCTTTGTAGTTTTTGCGTGAAAGAGTAACAAACATCCATACATCCATACATACAAACTTTCGCATTTATAATATTAATAGGATTCGAACACAATATTTATTTTAATATTTATTAAAAAATAATTAAATTAATAAATTTATTTTTATTGAATAAAAAATGCTATTTAATTTAATTTCACATTTTTTTAAAATTTTAAACAGATACAATAGTTATTAGAATATCATTTTTCTCAAGACCCCAACACCGTATCTCGACTAGATGCCAAATAGATTACCTTCAAAGTATTATTTATTTTATGATATTGGAAGGCAAACAAGCACACAGATTTCCTGATAATAAGAAATTCACGTCGCCTAGACACACCTACGAAGCTAATGGTGCGTTGGCCAACCTGAGGCAAAAGTATAAGTAGATTTACCAGCCGTTTTATGCTCCTAATCGGACCACGTCAACGGCAAGCTTTGACTTTATGGTGGCAGGAATAGAAATGTAAGATCCTATAAAAAAAATCTATTTACAAGAAAGCGTTGGACATAAGCAATAGTCGTTTAACATCCTCCTTTTTGAAGTCGGTCAAACAATGTCAATTAAATAAAACAACTACGTAAAAGATAAAAAATGTAATAAAATGATGGCTCATATAATTGTGCATAACAAAAAAAAACATATTAGTGAAGTAAATAAATACAGTAATAAAATCAATTCCTTTGTTGGACTTTTATCAAATGATCACAAGCTGGTTTTATTATCACTTCAAATTTTAAATCTAAATTGTCTCTTTCAGAGTCAATCACGAACTCTCGAACACAATGGACCATGACTGTCTTCAGGAAATTTTTTGCGTATCTTTTACCTGCAAATATGAATATTATGATTAACTTGTCGCCCAGCATCTGTGGGTGGACAAACTTCTATTTCATGTCTATCATAGGTTACATATAAAAAAATCCTATTGATTTACTCTATCTATAAAAAAACAAATCAAAATACGTTGCGTAGTTTTAAAGATATAAGAATGCATAGGGTATAGTCCCTATGCATTCGGAAAACGACTTAATTGTTTTATTCTATACGAGCAGACTCGGCAAAAAAAAAATCTCTTCAACAAAATTAATAAAGATCAAGCAAAATTGGTTTATCCATTCAAGCGTGATGCGATATGCGATGACCACGTAAAATGGGGATCCATATTTATACAGGATGACTGGTGAGATACCTTCAATATTTGAGGACGTGATAGTATGCGAACATATATCATGAAATAAAATAACATAAAAACGAAATATTAAATAACTTCTTAGTAAACTTCGTACACAGTACACCGAGAGTCCAGTATTTAACTGCGGAATAATTGGACACCGCGCGGACACCGCGGTAGCGGGATGGAGGGCGGGGGTGGCGGCGGCGTGTCGTGTGCCGCGCTGCACGTGACGGAGTATAATATCCAAATTATTCACTGATTTTTAGAGATATTTCGATAAAAAATTAAGTTTCTATTTTTTTTATATCAAGTTAACGAGAATCGAGTACCGAGTACCCTCCATAAGTATTGAAGGTATCTCACCAGTCAGTCTGTATATAAACCTTAATCTTTACGAACCACTAACTGAAGTTTATTTTTTTAACGTACACTGCACGAGTATATATATATACATATACGTGCAGTGTACGTTAAAAAATTAAACTTCAGTTATACAGTGGTTCGTAAAGGTTTAGGTTCGCAAACCCTTTAAACGATTTTTTAAATTATGATGAATATAATAGAATAAAAAACGTAAGGGTAGTAACTTAATCATAAGTTAGAACTTCTCGTATCGTGAAGTTTCAACAAATTACTTTTGAAAGGTTCAACTGAGTTTTGATAGAAAATGCTGATCAATTATATAGTTAGTTGTATTTTGGCAAAATTTAACAATATTGTAAGAAACTAAGAAATTGTTAAAGATAATTAGCAAAAAGTGGGGCAATTCTGCTGAGCACAAACTAAATTTATTTTAAATGTATTCTATCTTTTACCAATTAAACTAAAACATGAAGAGATGGAACATTTTTGCTTAACGTTTTCCAAGGGAACTCAAAATCAACAAAAAATAATATCTTATCAGAATTTTTTGAAACGACTCAATTACTTTTAAGATATTAGATCAGCTCAAAAAATAGCTAAATACCACTATGCGATTATTGCATAGTGTCAGTTTCTATATAACGGTATAGGTATATTTTAGAATCGTATCGTCATAGGTATATTTTAGAATTTTTAATTTTACTAACCGTTGAGTTTTTGAAAACTAGTCTGAATTATTTACTGCTACATTTGAATCTAAAACTAAATTCTAAATTATTCCTAGTTTTTGGAAGAAATTTATAAGTACTTGTTGTTTGTAAAATTCTTACATAAATTTAGCAATTCCACAAACAATAAATAACATTTATTAAATTTGTGTATAACTCCAACTCTCCCTCTTTCTCCTGGTTTTATTCAACTCCGTAAATATCCAGTGTTGCAGGTTCAACTCTTTCTTCACACAAGCTCTTCTACAAATTAAATTACTCAAAAAATGTTGAAAAAAGTGGTCCATCTCCTTTCCCTTACATTTTCTACGTTTTTCTTTAAACCTCAAAATTCTATCTTTGTTTGAATTACGCCGACCAATAATGACCATTTAATTGTTGACAATTTATGTTAAAATTTTAAATTTCCATTTCCAGGAAAACCAAGTATGCACAAATTCTTAATTATACTGTCCATTTATGACAGATCGTTGACCTTAAATAATAAACACGTCGAAGTTCAAACTGAGGGATGTCAGCATCCTATAGTCCAATTGGACAGTCCGATCTCGAGTAATGTTGTTTTCATTAGGAAATTTTAAGAAACCCGTCCCGGGGATTGGAACCGGTGCCTCGTATAATATTATCAGATCACACAGGCGATAACTTACCGAGATTATTTGAAATTAAAATAACTATTCATATACTGTTAGATCTTTACAGACAGACAAAAGGTCAAACATAAGATCAAATTCTTGGCTCAAAATGAATAAAAAAATTACCGATGCACTGTCTTTTACCAACACCAAATGGTATGGTAGAGAAGTTTAAATTTGTTCCGTCCAAAAAGCGTTCTGGCTTGAAGATTTCAGCATCCCCGCCCCATATTTTTCGTGATCGTCCCATGCCCCAATTGTTGATGAGGCACACGGTATCTTTTGGTATAACGTAGGACTCTAAAAACCAAAGAGGTGTTAGTATTTTAGTACTTTTATTCCTTACTTGTGGTATAAGTATAAATAATGACAGCTTAACCGATTTCGAAAAGTGCTGGACGTTAGATATTTGACTCTACGATTTATCCGTCATTTCTGAATCGATTTCAAACATTATTTTATTCTTTTGAAACGGCGTACTTTTAAAGTGGTCCCATTACTACTAAGACTGGATCTGATCATGGAATTCGAAGAAAATTGAGAAATAATGTACTCCATATAGTATTAAAGTTGGAGTTAGCATTTACAGTATTTACTGTTTGTATATTATTTGTGTATTTATACAGCATAATATTTAACGGCATTAGAATTGGAAGTAAACACAGCTCTAGTTTTTATAAAAAAATAATTTATTTTTCAATAAATTTAAAGACAGAAAAAAAATAATCGCCCCAGACAAGATTTGAACCAGTAATCTTATGCCGCAAGCCGACGAATGCCCTAACCATTTGAGCTACTGAAGAATCAAGTGCCTTCGCGAAATTTTTAATTCCTTTCGTTTTTCTTTTTTTCATATACAAAATTAATTTCTTGGTTTAAATCTACATGGAACAAAATATTTTTTTTGTATCACTAATGTTGCAAGACTATGTCGTTTGAGAAGTTATTTTGTAAGTAGGTATCCCTATCTAGTTTGTGTTTGTATAATTCCACGAAACAATAATACTTAATAACCATGGACAGAGTAGTATCTTGAACAATCAAGCTTTTTTTAAAAAAAAGAGTAACTTGAAAATTTATACTTCGAACATAACTTATCTGAGCTTGGTGAAATTAGCCCTGCCGATAGAAATGCGGGCGCACCATCCAAGGTCAAATCAAAATTTGGATTAAATCTACGTTCCATTCGAATTCAAACCAATTTTGTCCCCGTGTTGGTCCGGGCTCCTCTGCAAAATAGACCATCCGCCTTTCTTGCTAGACAGCTCGTAAAAGGCGAGCATAGGCTTATCATCACTAACATCGTGACATTTGACTAGGTGGTAGAGTTTCGCAGCGACTCGTCCGGATTGATACCACCGCCTTCCCTATTCCTGCCGCCATAACGTCATGACGTGTTCCAGTTCGGAGGGTGAGGTAGCCGGTGAACTTACTTTTGCTCGAGGCCTAACATCCTGACCTCAGGTTGGCAACGCACTATTACCATCTTTGGTGTGTCTAGGCGGCGTGAATTTCTTACCATCAGGAAATCCGTCTGCTTGTTTGACTTCACATAATATAAAAAAATGTTTCAATCCTTGTGGAACCCCTATATAATCGTTGTTTATGGATATCTACTTTTATGTTAATATTTTTAATACATCTTCTGTTGATGTAAAAATAGAATAAATGAAAAACGATATAATGTAGATAGAGGTATGTAGTATTAAATATTTATTAACTTATATAGGTAGTATACTTATAGAGGTAGGATATTTCGATTTCCTATGGCCGAGATGTTTTAATCAGTGCTCGCCTTTTACAAACTTCCTGGAAAAGAGGCAGATGATCTATTATACTCAGTGAGGTCAAAACGAAAAATGATACGTTCAATTAGTAAATATAAATGAAAAAACTTTAATTAAGTATCAAACTTACTCATTTTGTATTCCTGGTCTGAAAGTCTTAAATTGAAAGGAAACAGAGGAAATAATCTCAAGGTTTCAGTGACGACTGCCTCACAATATGTCATGCGATCGATATCTTTTGTTTCCACATCTCTTCTCTCGTTTCCAAAAATATCTTTAATCCTGAAATCATACCAGAAATATGATACATTTTTCAAATATTTTTTAAATTTCACCAAAAGTACAATATGTGCTTTTCCTCGGGCTCATTTCCATAATAAACTATCTGCCTTCTTGTCAGGGAGCTCGTAAAAGTTGAACATAGGCTTAACGTCCTACTAGGTGGTAAAAATTCTCAGCGACTCGCCCAGATAGTACCACCGCCTTATCTATTCCTGCCGCCATAACGTCCAATGCTTGCCGTTGACTTGTTCCAGTTCGTAGTATGGGTGCGAGTGTTTGCAAAGTCTATTTGTTAAATTTTCTTTATAGCGACTATTTTCTTTTCTAATTTTTAGTTATTTTTTACATATATGTCAAAAAATGATATTTAATTATTTCTTTTGGACATATTTTACTACAGGTTACTGAATTATAGCATCGTCTATGGTAGTGATGGTTTTCTCTTACTATAGTTTGTATTTGTTCAATAGAATATTATTTTAAACTTAATAATTACCCTTTATTCGCCTTTGATTAGCAGTAATAGATATTTAATACCACAAAAAGTCGATTTTAATTCCTGCCGCCTTAACGTCATGACGTGTCCCGGTCCGGAGGGTAAGGTAGCCGGTAAACTTACTTTTGTTAGAGGCCTAACATCCTGAACTCAGGTTGGCAACGCATCATTAACATCTTTGGTGTCTTTAGGTGGCGTGAATTTCTTACCATCAGGAAATCCGCCTGCTTGTTTGCCTTCCTATAACATAAAAAAAAAATGTTTGTTTAATTTCATAAAAAATGAAAAGCGATACCACACATACTAGTGCTACTGGCCCAGGTTTTTAAAATACTGGAGATGTGCTTCTCTTGTCTTTTTATTTAAGTTGTGAACTAAAGAGCGTCCACAATAATTATTGTGGCCATTTAAAATTTAATAAATTAATTTTAAGTTAAAGTTTCTTTCCTATTCATCAAATAAAAAGATGTAAACCAGTCATAATACGTAATAATAATAATGAAATGTAGTGCAAAGGTTTACAAGTGATTCTTATCAATTATAATATGTGCTGTTGACTTACTCTGCGTATACTTTTTCTTGTACTTTAGGACGCATGCCCAATTGTAGCAAAGTATAAAATATCGCAGTTCCGACGCTTTCGTAACCAGCACTTATTATTGTAGATACTTCGGCGTGCACTTGGTCAAGGGAAAAATGTGGGTCATTTTCATTAAGTTCTAATAAATAATCCAAATACGTTTTGGATTTATGTCCTTTTTCACCTAAACAAAAAAAATATTGAAGGTAGGTACAAATATTGCATTATATACAGATTCGGTCACACGTAATCCAAAAATAACACATTATCATCCCACGGTCTCTACTTAATCCCAGCTTCACAGACTACAAACACTAAAACAAAATGTAAAAATCCAATACGAGAAACGTGGAGCACATTTTCCAAAATATTTCGGTCTCTTACTGGTCGATAAATTCCAGTTTCGATTCTATTAATTACTAAATCTTTTTCAGTAAAGATGTTTGTACCTATTTTAGATGCATAAACATATAAACTTATTATAGCTATATTTCTTTTGTTTATTTATAGCTATAATCGTTTTTTTGTCCACGATGGAAGGCCATTTTATTTTTTACAGGTTGGCTGGAAAAAAATCTGTTAGAGATAAGCACGCCTTTTGTGGATATTTGCTTCTCTTTATGTGTTGTGAAATTAAATATTTGTGTGATTATTTCACTTAAAGTCACTTCACTTTAGTTTTAAATAAATTAAAAAAATATGTGAACTATTCTGTTATTTTAACTCTATATTTAAGCAAACGAGTAAAGAAAAACGCGATGTGTATTTAAAGCTAACTGGGTATGATTTTGAAATACTGTGAAATAACATGGTGGTAACAATGTGAATTATGATTGAATATTCAAAACTCAAGACGTCTTAAACGTACAATACGATTTATATGCCTACTCCAATTTTATTACGTTACCTTTCTACCCAACTAAGTTGTATCTACAATTGTTGAAACTGACCTTAGCGACACGAGCCTTTTAAAAACCGTTAAAAAGGATCGTTTGTCAAGTTTGTAACAGCTAATAAAGTTTGTAAAAAATTCGCAGATATATCTCTCAGTATATTTTTATCCTTATCCTACATTCTATCACTAACGGACCTGTGTAATATATCCCATTATTCTCAAAATACGTCCAGGTTTCTTTCAAGATGCTGGCAGCCGTCCCATTAGTTTTTGAAGTGTTTTCGCTTTATGTATAAAAAATTGCACGAAATTATTAGTAAATGGTTTAATCACTTTTATTAAGCCTTGTGTCTAGGACTGACATTTCAGAACAGTCATCATTAATCGAGTCCTCTCGTGAAGGGTCCGTTCATCCTTAATTAAAATGTTAGAAGTACAGAAATACCACTTGATTACTATGTAAATTGGATGTTTATGGGCGCAATTTCAGAATTATTTAACCGTTCGCCAATTTTTTTATCTTTTACGTGCTGTTGTTGGTTTATTTCTTCGTTGAAGTGGACAATTTAATAATTTTGTAATAATGTCTCTAATATTTAATTCTATACTGTAACTGCTCATTATTTCGGTTTATCTTCTTTCAAATTATTTTTCATACACGCTATTCTGCTATGTAAAATCAGTTTTTAATTTTAATTTATTGAAAAATTTAACACAAAAATAAAGTTTAACAAAAATTTGGTATTTCCAGCGGTCTTCACAACTAGGTTAGGCCTGTGTCGTGGCGACCATATTTCATTCTTGGATTTACTTTTTCTTGGCTTTACAGGGCATCCACAGTTATATAATTACTTTTAAATTAATCGATAATTATAAAATATAAGTGTGCGTGTATATGTGTGTGCGTGTGTGAGTGA
>NJDD01001582.1:0-20819 GCA_002245505.1 Calephelis nemesis
CGGGCTTATTTGCAGAATATACCATCTGGTTTCCTGCCAGTAGCTCGTAAAAGGCGAGCATCGGTTTACCGTCACTAATACCGTGAAATCTGACTAGCTGGTAGAGTTTGACTGACTAGTCCGGATTGGTACCCCCGCCTTATCTATTCCGGCCGCCATTTTGTCAGCACTTGCCGTTGACGTGTTCCGGTTCGGAAGATAAAGTAGACGGTACATTTACTTATGCTTGAGGCCTAACATCCCAGGCTCAGGTTGGCAACCTACCATTACCACGTTTGGTGTCTCTAGGCAGCGTGAATTTCTTACTATCAGGAAATCCGTCTGCTTGTTTGCCTTCCAATATCATAAAAAAAAACATAATAATTATTATTATAGACGTTAAAAAAATAGATAGATCTCATAATAGCAAAAAAGTCATTTTGTCTACAGACACCAATGGGCGCGAAACTGAGGCTGACACATTTAACCTATCACATCTGCAAGTTGCATTACCGTCTATTCCTGTTAAGAACATGATCTGATCCGTTATCATGAGTTACAGATAACATTTGGCTATTTAGGTATTTAGAGCGCTTTTCTCAACATTTCGTTCTCATTTTTTCATACAAATAATTGACAGAGACTCTAACAGTTAAATCGACATCTGTGAACTCATGGTTAGGACTCAGCACTGGCATGATGCTGTCAAGAAAAGAAAAGTCGGTGGTACAAATTCAAGTGCCTCGTTGCAGGACACTACCCCCTATTCTAATAATGTAAATTACTATTTGCTTTTATTTAAACTAGTAGTAGCCCGTTGGTCGAAATTCGACCGTAATATATTTTAATATCTTGTAGATAAGAACGCCATCTTCATTTCTCAAGACCAACTACTTTGTTTCCAAACTGTATGTTGCGCCATCTGTGATCGTTATCATCAATATATTTGTTTATGTGTGTCAAATGCATGGTAGTGTGGGTAATGTTTTATTTATTGATTTAATGTAATAAGCATTGTTATTGAAAAATATTAGCGTTCTGCACTTCTCCTACACATAAACTATAAGTGTGAGAAATTTTATACTCCTGCGTCCACGGTATTGTTTTGGCATCACGTATTAATATATAGATTACAAAATGCTTACAACACTTATGTAGAACCAGTTACCAAGGGCTGTATTTCCAAACGAATATGACTCAAGAACCGTCAAGAAAAATGCTCTTTCCTTAATGCTTGTGGTGTTGCAAATGTCCGTGACTGGTGGCGATGATAACTTTCCATCAGGTGACCATCTTGCTTGTTTGCCTCTTACTTATAAAAAACAAGATTATAAGTTAAACATATAGTTGGATTTGTGGATGGTTAGCAAAACGCCGACAATCACCAAAAATGGCAATGGTCCATACTGTTCCGAGACTGGCATGCCAAACCTCTTGCGTATATATATTAATGGCTAGCTTACTCTTCAGTCCGGAACACCACAACGACGATCACTGTTGCTTTGTCGACACAAATAGATAATGCGTGCATACCAAACCGAGTCGCACAAAACTCAACCACCTAGAATAGAAGTAATTAATAATGGATTAGCTTCGATCGCCATTACACGGGTACGACCACGGGGTAAAATTGGCCCCTTGGCCTAAAAACTCTTGCTAAGCCTTTAAGTATGTTGGTACGTGTGTAGTACACTCGTTCACCGCTAATAAATTAACAAAGTTGTTCCGCAGTCGAGCCATCGGCATCACGCACGACCAGATCCCAGCCGTCGATTATCTGCACGCATTCAATTCTTTATCGATTACCAGCTCACCCTTGTACAGAGCATGGCCAAATATTAACTCCTACAAGGTACATATTAGCCATGTCTATTGTTTGTTAACTAACTCTAGCATAAATAGTTAATAGAATCTATACTTGCTATCGTCTGCAATTGGTGAAATTTCATTGTATACACCCTTTTTTTGTAGTAAACACTTGTACTTATCCACTAAACACTTTATTTAATTACTTAATAACACTTTATTTTTGAACTATAAATAACTATAGAACGTTAAACTAAAACAGTCTTTTTATCTTTAGTTTCAAGCTTAGTCCTGATGAGGCTGTAAAAAGTGAAACCGGTTGGCTATAGAGTGTCGAAAAGTATTAAATAAAGTGTTTAGTGGATAAGTACAAGTGTTTACTACATAAAAGTGTGTATAAATTATTAAGTTTACACAAGTATAAAACAGTAAATTTAATTTAGTAATTCGACCGCCTCGTTGGTCGAGTGGCTAGCGTACTCGCCTTACTACATCGACCAACCGCGAGGCTCGGGTTCGATTCCCGACGGGGGCAGGCATTTGTGTGATGAACGTTTAGATATCTGCATTTCCGGGTCTGGGTGCTTATTAAATTTATTCTGGTATCTATTTAAGTACTTATATGTAATAGTGTCGTTGACTAACACCCATAACACAAGCATATAATTTGTTTACTTTGGGGTTAGATTCAATTTGTGTGATTTGTCCAGGGGTATTTATTATTATTAGTAGAGGTAATTGACATGTTTTTTTATTATTTTCTCAATTGGTCTATTTTCACCTTTAAGTGGTGAAATAATCAATAGAAACTCCGTTGTATAACGTATTAAAGTTTTTTGTATCTACCCACTATTAAATAAATTTATGTAAAAAAAATGTTTACTATTTCAAGTTTTAGCCCTGATGATGCTCTATAAGCGAAACCGGTAGGCTATTTACAAAATAATAAATTATGAGTGATACATAAAACAGTACAAGTGTTTTTTTATTTAAAAATATGAACGTTTTATAACCCTTTTATACATACATCAATTATTGCCTTCTAACCGGGGAACTAACTTAAATCGAACCTTAAAATTAAAATAGAAGGCATCGTAAACAAATAATCAGATTAGGTATTACTTAAACAAATAAAAAAATGTTGCTCGGGATTGGATATGTGCCCGGTTGGCGATAAGTTTGTCACCTATCACAGTGTGGGACTTAGTGTCTTCGGCTAGTCGTGGGTTTCCTGGTTATGCCTCTGCCTACCTCTTCTGGGATATGGGCGTGAAGATACTTTTTAGGTATCTCAAAGCATAGTATCTGGTATTTTGTAAATGAAGGTTATTTAGTAGTCTCAGTCTTTAACTAAGATTTCTAAAGCAATTTACCATTATTATGTTTTTTAGTTCGGAAACTATCAGGAAATTCGCTAAGTTTGTTTCCCAGTATTAATTAAAAAAAAACACTCATAAAATATTAGCAAAAGGTACAAAAGAAGTTAATTGAGTTTAGTTTTAAGGTTGTTTTTCTATTTTCATTTCATTTAGAGACATGACGGATGTTACATGATTAAAAGTGATATAAAGTACTTCATAACGACACTTGGACAGTATAAATGCCATCATCAGTGCGTCGGTTTGTCTGTTTTAAATAATAATTGCACTTTTACACAATTATTTTTATGTTCCTAAGTCGACATTGCACAATATAATTTCCAGAGTTTTGTCCGAAGGTGGTGTTAAGAGTTTCCGAAACAAACGGGTTTTTTTGAAAAGCTTAATGGATATGGAGGAAACTAGGTAGGTTTGCAAGTACCGTGACATTTGGTACTCGATACTCTCTGTCTACCCCTTAAGGAACTTGGCGTGAAGATATGCTTTTGGGATGTGGAGGAAGCTAGGTAGGTCTGCAAGTATCGTGACATTAATTGGTTACTCTCTGTCTACGCATGCATTCTGTTTATTTTGAGTTTGCTGGGAGAAATCTATATATATATAAAAGAAAGTCGTGTTAGTTACACTATTTATAACTCAAGAACGGCTAAACCGATTAGGCTGAAAATTGGAAGGAAGGTAACTTAAAAACGAGAAAAGGACATAGAATACTTTTTATCCTGTTCAATTGTGAGAAAACTGGGAAAAACAACATTTTAATTTTTCGCATTCAAACTGAACGGGCGGAACGAAGTTCGCGGGAGCAGCTAGTCTCTTTTAAAGATAAGCTCGCCTTTTATATAATTTTACTTATTTACTTGTTGTTTGACTTTTTGTGTACAATAAAGAATTAAAGAAAGAAAGAGTACTACTTTTATCCTAATTATAATCAGCTTCGTAATTTTATGGAAACTTATTAAAGTTTAGCTCCAAAGTGAAAAATTTGCATCAAGTGAATTTTCTTACTTTCAGAGGCGGTTAAAAAATAAAAACTTGTGATGCAGATAAATAAAATTGAAAAATACATAGACATTCTCACACATAATATAGACGATATGGGATTGTAGTAAAGGTTTTTAGATTGAGCGCCATGTACGTAGTCCATCAGTTTGACTGGGCCGGCTGAAGTCGGAACGCCTGAAACGATTGCCCTAAAACAGTTAATCCCTTAGCGTTTTAAAAGGACTTCGTTTTATCTCCTAGTAATACTCTGTGCCTCCACTCTAGTTTAAAATTACTTTCGGGATAGAAAAAGCCTAAGCCAACAGTTTGCCATTGAAAGTTATGACAATTTTAAAGTTAGTTCAAGCAATATTTAAAGTCTTCTTACAGACAGAAACAGAGAAGAATACAACATTTTGGGGATTGATTTAAGTAATTATTATTTTTTTTTTTAAATATTATCTAAAATAAGAAATATATACATCTCAGTTGAAGTGTGTTTATTTCACTTTTTTTCTAAGAAATATACCTAATTAACGCAATTTTCGAAATGAGCATATTTTGCTTCAACTTCTTCAATTTCCATTCCATCAACTTCTTCTATTTCAATGGGCGACACATTTTTAATTGCATTAAACCGCTCGCTCTGTTTTCAACATAAATCGTATAAAGCCCGTCGATAGTTGGCCTAACCAAACATTTTATTTTGTCCAGCAGAGAGTCATCAGGTCGTCTTGGTGGTGGTCCACCTCCAACAACATTTTTTTTTAATAACATGTTTATATTTAAAAATAATATCACAAATGAGAAAACTGTCGCTGCTAGTGAAATTCGGAATGCGTAAACGTGGCTTCTTTTCCATCTTATTATTAAAAAGTAATGCAAAACACGAAATAAATAGGTAATTACTAAATTGTTTTCACAAATTGTAAGCTGTCAAAGCTATAGTCTTTGGTCAAAACTATTGAACAATAACCCACTAAACACGATGTCCTTTTGAGTCTGACATAAAGAAAAAGACATAAATAACAAATTTCTGTTGCGAGAAAGACATGAGGATACTTTATCTGAGACTAATGTAATGTCATTCGCCCTTTCATATTTGGCAGGATGTAAAAAAAATGAATGATTTTGAGTTTACAGAGTAAAAATTTTGGGTTACTATACCCAGAGATAATTTTTGTTCGTTCAAGATAAAACACGAGTTAAAGATTGACAAATTAACTTTGAGTTTACAACCTCGGAGTTATATTATAATTATCCTACGAATTCCGTGCAAGTGGGCCTTTAAATTAAGCACATCTAAATACAATATCAATGTTACGTCTATGAGTAGGTAATTGTAGGTTAATTGATTAATGGTAAATTAGAGTAATTCGACACTAGTATCATAAACCGACATTTGACCGAATTCAGGGTCAGGTTCGATTCCTGACGGGGGCTGACATAATTTTCGGGCCAGGGTGTTTATTTATACTTACACCCTTAATACAAGCATGTAATTTACCTGTATTAGGGTAAAATTAATTAAATTAATTATTATATATTATACAATTATTATATATAATATAATTACATATATATAATATAATAAATTATACAAAACACGATCGAAAAGTCGTAGGTAAAGAGGAATAAGTGTCTCTTTTCTTGTAGGCAACAGGACGGGGTATTCATTAGAGTCGAGAATATGGAAAACCATTTGTGCATATGTGTAAACATATAATATAATATATTTTATATGATATTATTTTTGCAAGGATATTCGGTGACTTATTTTTTATGGAAATATCTGTATTTTACATTCTGTTTTTATGTCAGTTAGACCAATTTCAATAAATATTGGGTCAAAAAAATAACCAACGAAGACTGACTCCACCTTACCAATCCTAACATCCTGTCTTTTTTGACATCCTGAAGTTTTTTCTAGATATGTAAACAATTTATCTGTTGAAGTGATGGCAACACATCAAAACAAGTAGTAAATTGAACAGATTCCTATAAGCTCTTTAAAACCTGGTTTATACATTAATATATGTTTCGCCTCTGTTGTCTAGCAGTTCAAATGTTGGACTTGACTGCATGAGGTCCTGGGTTCGAAACCCGGTTCGGACAACAAAAAGGAAATTGGTTTTTTTCAATTTTCTAATAAAAACGTTGCTCGGGATTGGATATGTGCCCGGTTGGCGATAGGCTTACCACCTATCACATTGTGGGACTTGGTGTCTTCGGCTAGTCGTGGGTGGCTTGGTTGTGCCTCTGTCTACCTTTTCAGGAATATGGGCGTATACCAATACAGAATTAATATTAAATGGACATAAAAATTTAAAACTGCGAGATTTCCATATACACACTGATGTAGAAAATATTTTTGTCTTTGAATTTATTATAAGAATCGTGTGTTTATTTTATCAAAATCACTGATTTTTGCGTCTGCCTACCTCTTCGGGTATATGTGCGTGAAGATACTTATTACTCACCCAACACCATATTCATATTCCCAAATTCCAGCTGTTCTAGGAACCGAACTCTCGCTAGCCCGTATTGTAACACATACGTTGACGACTCGACCAATAGGACGGTCGAGTTTTGGCGCCATCGTAAATGAAGATGGTTCGAATTTTTTCATTATTATTGAGTTTCGTGTTTATACTGAGTGAAATTATTTAATTTAGGAAGGAATTAGATTAATTTTGTTCAGTGAAAGTGCACAAATGAAATAATCATGAACAAATTAGTATATCGTCTTTTTCCTCGCTGCCGTCAAATCTCACTAGATGAGCTTGAGTACCGAAGCCAGTGCTTTACTCAAGACCCTGACCTAACATGACTTTGTGCATAGTGACTAATAACTGTGAATTAACCGTGTTGGTCCGGGCTTCTTTGTAGAATAGACCATCTGCCTTCTTGCCAGGCAGCTCGTAAAAGGCGAGCATAGGCTCACCGTCACTAACACGTCACGTCATGACGTGTTCCGGTTCGGAGGGTAAGGTACCCGGTAAACTTACTTTTGCTCGAGGCCTAACATCCCGGCGTCAGGTTGGCAACGCACCATTACCACCTTTGGTGTCTCTAGGCGGCGTGAATTTCTTAACATCAGGAAATCTTGTTGTTTGCCTTCCAACATCATAAAAAAATACCTGACTTTGGCCAAATAAGTCGTAAAAAACGATCGAAAGCTATATTTATAAAAGAAGAAGAATAGGACGGTCAATTTAGGTTTCCCGACTCCGCTCGCCTCCGCCTCACACATTGTAGGCGCATACCGACTAATTAAAAAGGTAATATGATTTGCGCAACAGACAGGCTAATGCCCAATAAGGCTCCATAAGGCTTCCGTATCAAATGCCAACGCACTCCCCGTATCGATTCACTTCTCCACCTAATTGCTTCCTGTTCTTATTAGACATTTTATAACAAATACCACATTCATAAACTTCTTTGGATATACAAAACCGTTAATAAATCGAGATCCGGTGATGCCCAGACTTTGTTGATTTTATAAAAACTGTATTATATAAGTTTGTAAGTTTCTCAGCACAAGCTTAGTCACCGTTGCTGTGATAAGTATCAAATGTAAAAGGTACATCTCATACACATACTACAAAACAACTGAACAAATGGACTGGTAAGACATATACACCACTTTTGCTATAAATATGTTAAAATGCATTGCCAACTGCAATTTTTCCCCGTATTAGCCCGTGCTCCGTTGCAGAATAGACCATGTGCCTTCCTGTCAGACAGCTCTTAAAGGGCGAACATAGGCTTACCGGAACTAACACCGTGACATCTAATTGGGTGGTAGAGTTTCGCAGCGACTCGCACGGATAGGTACCACCGCCTTACCTATTCCTGCTGCTATAACGTCCAATAAGTACTTGCTATTGGCGTGTTCCGGTTTGGAGGGTAAGGTAGCCGGTAAACTTACTTTTGCTCGTGGTCTACCATCCCGGACTCAGGTCGGCAACGCACCATTACCACATTTGGTGTCTCTAGGCGGCGTGAGTTTCTTACCATCAGGAAATCCGTCTGCTTGTTTGCCTTCCATTACCATAAAAAGACCTGAGTCTGGGTGTCTCTTGCAGAAAATATACCGGCTATAAAAGCCCTCAAATTAGATCACTACCTGATGAACTCGAAGTGTATGGTGGCAGGAAATGGTTCTTAACCGGGCAGGACAATTCCTACAACTATCAATGTCTGAATCAATAAGTAACATACTAATCCAATAATTTCAATAATAGTATGAGCGATGGGGTTGTCACATCCCGTGACATTATAACAGAATAATTGTATGTATGATCCGCCGCCCGTGCCGCAATGATCATACATACAATTATTCTGTCAACCCTATAAATACCTAAAAAATAATAAGCGCAATGAAACTGAAAAAAACCGAATCAAATTTCATTATAACATCGTCGATATACATTTCGCAGTTTAACTCAAAAACTGCTTCTGCATGATAATATTTATAATAGAACAAACCGGAGCTAGAACTAGCCTACAACAAAAAGAACTATCAAATTTTTTCAAAGTTGTCCGCGAACACACGTTAAATAAATACTAGTTAAAAAATTAAAAATTATTCCAGCTGAACTAAAAAGACGAAAATAGTTTTCTGAGTTCAAACAAAAAGCTTGAGTCATTAAATTAAAAAAAATCGTAAAACATGATTATAAGTTACCTTGAGATAACACTACTATTTGATGTTATTTGATGTATATTATATATAAATAATCTCTCATTTGGTGCACAATAAACAGTTATTGTATTGTATATACCCACCATCTCTGATAGCGGTCGGCCATTATAAATGATTCTGTTGTCTAGCGGTTCAGTTGCTGGACTTGACTGCATGAGATCCCGGGTTCGAATCCTGGGTCGGGCAATAAAAAGGAAATTGTGTTTTTCCAATTTTCTAAAAAAAAAACGTTTCTCGGGATTGGATATGTGCCCGGTTGGCGATACGCTTGTCACCTATCACATTATGGGACTTAGTATCTTCGACTAGTCATGGGTTTCTTGGTTGTACCTCTGCCTACCTCTTCCGGGATATGGGCGTAAAGATACTTTACTTTTATGTAAAATATTTACGCCTGAATTAAACCACCGCATTATACTTTCGACAGAATATATTCTATCCTATAGGAACGGTTTCGATCAAATAGCTTAAAGTTAAATTTGGAATCACAAGATTTGTCAAGTTGTTTTTCTACATTTCGGAAGGAAACGGAGAAGAACTATAAATTAAATTGTTAAGGTTGTTAAATCAGAAAAAAGTACTATTTTCCAATTGTCTTCATTGTCTCAATTGTCATGATTTCTTCAATGGATAAAGACAACTTTTATAATTTCTAAATTACTAGCTGTTGCCCGCGGTGTTGCCCGCGTGGTCCCACAGGAACATTGTTTCGCGATAAAAACTATTTTAAGTGTTAATCCAAGTTACCCAAATTTCATGAAAATCGGTTCAACAGTTTTGCGTGAAGGAGAAACAAATAAACAGACAGATAAACTTTCACATTTATAATATTAATAGGATAAATTTTAAATATTTATAATCCTTACCATAAAGAAAGTTCAACTGCAGTGAAAGAGTCCATTCAGAAAATCATTCTTTTTATTTTATCATCTCTAGTCTCATTTTAAATTCGCCCTTTTTAATTAGCCCTAAAATGTTTACCCCTAAGGACTTACTCTCTAACTAAATAAAATAAAACTTCACAGCTTTTTACTTACACAAATCCCGGGTTTGTAGAAAACAAAGCACAACACTTCACAAAACCAACGAACTCAAAGTTATGTATAATACAATTGTCTCAAATATCCAACCACAGCTCTTCAAAAATATATCGTTAAGTTTACCGAAACATGCACCAGTATTACGAGGAATTTGATTATTCCCGATACGTACGACCCTCGTGGAATCGCGGCGAAAACTGAGGAAGCATCGGAAGCTTACGATTTTCCGCGTAAAAGAGAAGGATGGTAGGGTGCATAGGGAAGTGTAAGGCTAGGAAGGCGAGGCACTGTGCTGTATGCATCACGTGAAATGCGGTTTGATGCAACTACGGTCATTGCCATGCAGTGATCAATTAATATCTTTTTTGACATTTTAGATTGGGACATTCGATTCCGTGGCATTTTGAAAGTCAGTTTCAATTATTCGTCACACTTTTTGACTTTTATCTTCTTGTCATTTGTTCTGAAAAGAGAGTTCAAAATGCAGACAGATTCTTTTCAGGAGCAATTTGTAAAGTGTTCATAACTTTAAAATAAAATAAAGGTTATTTGAACTTGAATGAAGAGTCTATCAAAACCTATTTTTATATTTTTGTACATTTTCAAAAATGTATGTTTCGTGTTCATAGATAACTTCCTACAGTTCTTTTTATATTTGTTATTTAAAGACTGTTTTAAAGAAATTACATAAAAAGGCGAAAGGGGATTTTTTGATTTGCTACAGATTATATATAAATTATTACATTAACTATTTCTGGTTTTATACAATAAAGAAAGAGATGTGATGTGAGATGTGATAATATTGGAATTAGTACCTATGAGATTTATATATTTCAAGAAAAAGATAACAGTGACTTTTCTTACCGCTACATCGCCGACCTCTTGCTACGCCAATTAAACCACCGTAGCAGTTGCTATGATTCGTAGCGGTAATAAGTAACAACATGATACAAAATGTATGAAACAGTAAGTATAGAACTACACACACTAATTAGCTAACACAAAAATATGTGCATGTGAAATAAAATTAAATTTAAATATTTGCGAAATATGTGTTTTAATAAGATGTTACAAAAATATTAATTGTGCACGACGGCCATAGACACATCGGCGAGAGTACGGATTGCCGTAGGATGGCACGCGTCGATACTTAAACGATAATATTGACTAGGTAAAATGTTAATGTTTCAAGAATTTGATTTAAGTATATAACATCTGTTTTGTACATAATTATGTTCGTATATACTTTCTTTCGTTTATATAGTTATTTTAACTTGGAAATATGATGTTTAGACTAGGATTTGTATTTATTTATGATGTTTTTATGCATGTGAATTTACAAAGATAATTTATGTAAAATTTGTGTCTAAAATAGGTTCTATTATCTTGATTTGTGTATCAAATGATAGAATATGTTAAATTTTACCGTATTAATGTAATTTAAAGCATATAAGTATGGTAAATAGCCGAAAAATCGGCCAAGATTAGGTGTGATAATAAAATGTTAAATTTCTTGCGTTTTACTTACCCAATCTAAATAAGATTATAAAATGTTGTTATGGGTAGATAAACAGACGTAATGTGCATGCGACCGCGCCTGTAAAGCTAGTAAATTCGAGAGCGCCGCGCCCGCACATTTTATACTAGGACGGCGGGGGCAGGGAAGTATAAAATACGGAAATCGCGGAATTTCGCCGCCACATGAAAACCGAGCGCCGCCGCGTGCACAGCTATGTATGTATGAATAGGTCTACATAGGAAATAAGGTTTGTACAATAATACAATGTGACAAATGTATGTTTGATAAAGATATTAAATAAAGTATGGTCCCGGGGGTGAGGCAAAGAATATTCTGGAATCCCATTCCCGAATTTGTATAAATACGGGAGCCGGGAACCGGGTCAGTATTCGCGGTCGGACCTCCAGAAAAAACACTGGGACTCTGAAGAATAAGAAGTAACTCCCAGTACAAGAAAAAGAAGAAGAAGAACATTCTGCGCCTCACTCTCGCCCTTGTAGCAACGTGTAACAGTGTGTTTTATTTATTTCCCCAAAAATCTCTCCAGACGGTTGGCCATCAAATTCGTCGGCCTTTGGTAATCTATCGGCCTCATTAATGTATACCAAAATATTCTATAATACTATCTACGTAATTTGGGTGTGCTAATATTTTAATATTTGTAAATAAATATGTTATGATATGTACATATTATTTTTTATGTACTATGGTAACGACAAAGTATTCATGTATAGTTATCGCTGTTGACTTCTAATGAGTTTTCAAAACAAATATCTTACGTGTGTATATTTCAAATAATCAAATTCATTGTTACGCTTCAATTATGGTTCTTTGTTTGCTTAAATTGACATCAGATCTTTGTTAGGAGTGTAACCTCCAGTAGTTATAAAGCTTCTTGCGCCATACATTTGGCCGTAAAACGAAAATACGATGGAAAATACGATGGTATAAACCCTTTAGAAAATTCACATTCAGCACACTGTTGTAAATGAGTACTCAGTATTCGATTTTGAGCTTAAATATCTTTAAGATATTACCTATATATATATATTGCCCATTGGCATGGCAAAAACAGCTATGTCAAAAATATTTGAATTTGATTTTTGAACCAAAGCACATCTCGTTTGCACGCTTGTCTTTTCCATTGCCGTGACGAGACGTGGACAGTAAAGGCGGCCGATAGAAAGAGAATCGACGCCTTTGAAATGTGGTGCTGGCGCCGAATGCTAAGAATACCATGGACAGCCCACCGCTCTCGATACTCAAACAGCTGAAGCTGGAGAAGACACAGCGTCTGTCTGCGACCTGCCTGCAACGCAGGGATGGCAACAATTTGGAGCGTCTGATAGTGACAGGGAAGGTGAGGGGAAAAGACCTAGAGGACGAAGTCCAAATCGGTGGTGGGACCAAATCTCGAAACAGCTGGAGATGCCCGTCAGCGCAGCGCGACGGAACGCAACCGATGGAAGCAGCTGGTAGGCAGGATCAAAAGGAGTCACGATCCTCAGCAGTGAGGGAATCGACTGAAGAGAGAGAAGGCGTCACATTACAACCAAGACCGCACTACGTCATAGTCTTTGAGTATTAAGCCAACTTTGAGTATTATGTTAAAGTGGACGCGCTGCAAGTTTTCGTATTGTGCAAGTGTAATTGTAGATACTTAATCCTTTCTTTCCTTAGTCCTAGAACCTACAGCTCAGAAACCATGGTCATCATCGCTTCATCTCCTCAGCGGCTATTTATAAAATCAATCGCACGCGCAAGAAAGTACATAACCCAATCATAACTAAACTCACAATTCATCGTAATACAAACAATGATATTAGGAACACAAAAATATTAACATTATAAGGAATACAAAATTTGTTAGAAATAGCACTAATGTGAGAATTGTATTTTTAAATATTTATAACCAACGCTTAGAAAAAAAATATCTAAAATGTATGAAAACAATATGTTTAAAGAAACAAAACCATACTTTAACTACCGGGTGGTTAAGAAGAAACTAATACAATGTATTGTGGAAAAAACCAGTTGTATTAATAAAATAAATTCATACGAGTTTTATGTTAAAATTCAAAGACAAAAATGTTTTCTGCATCAGTTTGAATGTGGAAATCTCTCAGTTTTCATTTTTTCCTATCCGTTTAAAATTGATTCTGTGTTTTTTGTTTGTTATTGTGTTTTTGTTACAAGATAGCCAATCCATATCGGCTAAAGTTCTTTATCCGTATTTGGTCTTCCTGCCAAATTGAAATACGAATGATCTAAAATTTTGGTCCTAAAATTTTTATTGGCACATGTCGTAGTCGTAGAAGCATCGATATTCATAACACTTATAATTCCGAAAGTTGCATTTAATAATACCTCTAACAAAAGATATTTTAGCTCCTGTTGTTTTTTATAACGCTTTTATCCCTAAACATTATTTTCATAATATTTCTACTCATATTCAGAAGGGAATATTACCCAGTTTAATTCTATTAATATTATAAATGCAAAAGTTTGTCTGTTTGTTTATTTGTTACTCTTTCACGCAAAAACTGCTTAACCGATTTACATGAAATTTGGCACTCACACAGAGAGTAACTTGGATTAAAAAATAAGATAGTTTTTATCCCGAAACAATGTTCCTATGGGACCCCGCGGGTAATGCCGCGGGAAACAAATTTTTTTAACGGTTTTGTTAACGGCTAGTAACAAATTTATTTGATCTAAATTCAAAATAATGATCCGGGAGTGCCGGTAGAAGTGAAAACTTTAATATTGACGTTGTGCATTTTTTGGTTAGGGAATGATTTTGCACTAATTGCTTTAATTAATTATTATCAGTATGAAAGTACTAGCATTTATGTGGTAGAATACAATATCCATAGCATAGATTCATAGTATAGGGATATAATATTCATAGAATACAATATTATAGCACTATCTTACACAAATATGACTACACTAACATTCGCGGAAGCGCCCTGCGCCGTCTTACAAAATTTCGATCAGGTCGCGTATCCTGACGCGAGTTCAGAAGTTTTAACCCATTCCAAAAAAAGTACGCAACGCCGCTAAAAAAGATTTCACTTAAAAAAATTAAACACTCGCTGAATACTTGTTTTACTAAAAACTGTCTAAAGTTGAATTCTCAGCCAATGTCATGCTGCCACATCAATCACTTATAGCAAATTATTGGTTGCCTATCGAACGTTTAGTTAAACATGTGTCAAATTTTTTTGTAGTATTCGTCTCTGAACAATGAGTGGTATATATCGAAATTCATAAAAATAATTACGCACATTTTTTTTCTCCACATTGTTAAAATTATTTACACTAAGTTTTTAAGCGTTTGTTAACTATAAGTAAAAAACAAATCTTAATAAATAATATATGGCTAAATAGAAGTGTAAAAGACAGAAGAAAAAAACAATAGTTTAATACTTATTTATTGCTAATAATATTATGAGTTTTAATGATTCAGAAATATAAATATTAGAGACAGAGGTTGTTAGAAATTGTAATTGCTAAGACAAAAAAATAGGAAGAAAATTTTCTGAGTTATCAGAGTTGCACTAATGGCAAGAGACCAGCTGCGCCTATAGAACCTATATTATGTTACTGGTGCTACGCAGTAGTATACCCAACATCTTAGAACACAGAACACGACAGTGACGAGCTACGATATCCTAAAACAATATATCGTCAATGCTATATAGTTTTAGGATATCGTAACTAAATACCCAACGTAAAACCAATTGTAATTTATTATGTAATTACCTACTATTTATCCAGTGTACGTTTTTTTAATAAGACATAAAAAATGTTATAAATAGCAAGATTAAAAAAATATCCGATGAAGGTACAACTAAATTTTTTTACCTATCTGTGTCTTTTTCTTTTTTACAAATTTTTACTTTTAGCACAAAACGAACAAAGAAAATAACTGCACACCCTGCACAGTAGATTCATACTGCGGGTCCGACGGAACTAATCCGGGGAGGAAAATATTAAATGACAACTTCTTTACTTCCTCGTTCTATACCTTTTTTTATTTGGTTTTGGTACTATCCTTGTTTTTTATTAGTTGTTGCGTTATCAGACATGTCTTCTGACTTTTCCGATGTTTAAGTCTTTTGTGTTTAAGTCTATGTTTTTTAAGTCTACGGATTTAACTTCACTTAAAAAAATCAAACAGGCAACGGAAAAGTGACTAAGTTTTATTTTTACTGACTTTAAAAAATGCGAATGACTTTTTTCAATATTTAAGTAGCGTACTTTAAACTATTTAATTGTGTAAGTGTTTATTCTTTATTTTTGCTCGTTTTTGTAGCACAATAAGGCCAACATGCAGAAGCATTTTTTTCTAGAAGACCATAATGATGCGTAGACAAAATGGAATGTACAACGCAATGTCTACAGTGGCGACCCTTTGCGTAGTTATAGATATCCTTTTTTCATTCCCGAATGGGAATCCACCGCCTTACCTGTTACTCTTTCCTTAATGACAATGTCATGTTCCCGTCCCGAGTCATCAAGCCTTCCATAGAGGTGACTTTGGTGGAAACTTTTGTTGAAAGAATCCAAAGTTCCACAAAGATGCAAACCAATGTTTTAATCCCTATAAAGAACTGGCCGACCCTGCGAACTTCGTTCGCTTGACATGAACGGATAATCAAACGGCACTCCCGGTGATAAGATACAACCGTGGACTCTAGACAGCTTAGTTGTTATAGGTTTGTCGCTGTCCTGTAGCTAGAGTGTTAGGCCTAGTGTGCAAGTCTACCGGCTGGGCGTATTTATTATTAACGCGTGTAAAATGTTATTAAATTATGCACGAAAAAAAAATATCAAGTACGATGAAACTGAACTTCCACTAAAACAAACAGAGATCCCGTATATAACCAACCTTCTTGAATTAATTGAAAAAGGAGTTTCCCCAACAATTTATGTTGGTATTATGTTTCGTCTCAACGGGACGAAGCAATCAAAACCACACCTTATTACCGTCACCAATACCCCGTGAAACTGAAAATAAATCCTTGAATTCCCGAGCCCTTCAGGCGTCGTGTTCCTATGCGGATAATAGTGGAATCGCTCCCCTAATAGGGTCAGTGGAGTGGCCGATGGCAAAGGACGGCGCACGCCTCGACGATCAAAGGCAAAGGCTTTATCTAACAAATCCATTTGGTGGTTGATTGTTGGACATTTTTATCTAAATAAAACACCCATGTGCCTCATTGCACGTGTTTTGTGGTTGTAAATGCGGAAAATTTCAATTGAGTTTTCTTTTCCAACATATATTGTGCTAGCTGGTGCCCGCAGCTTTTGTATGAAATACAAAGACAAACGTTCTTTATTGTACACCATCAACAAGAAGTATATGATTTTAAACTTAAATCGTCATGTATTAATAAAATTTTTAATCATTTATACCGGATACGCACGATCTATTTTTATAAAAAGTATCCCGAATAAATAATTTAAAATGTTAAGAAATATACATCAGATTTTGTTATATTTAAAGTTAGAGTACAACCGGTGGCACAAAATTGCGATTTCTTACAGATGACTAACAAGATGTACGTACTAAGTAGTTGAAGATTTTGTTGTGGTGTAGTTATTAATAAGCAAGATGGTACTTAGTAGAAAATAAGTTTTTAAATTTACATGGACTCTTGTAACTTAATTACTTGTAATATGTAAATCTTACTAACCTTGTAAATATCCTACTGTTTTTGACTCTTTATAATATTGGGTCCCTTATGATTGTTATTGTTTCTATTTTTTCCGAAATACACTAAAATTTTCAATATTTGACATCCTCAATGACACTAATAATTATTTAGAAGATGTCAAACATATTTCTTTTTATGGAAAAGAGGACGTTTTGGTAACGTCAATTTTTAATCGACCTATCAGATCCTTTCACTTAAATTCCAAATTCCGGAACAGGTCCAGCCGCTATAAAAGGTGGACGAGCCCGTCATCTGGCCATTATTATCGTGGCTCAAAGAGTCGACGGAACTGAAGACTTGCTATCTGGTGCTTGTTATCTGGTGCTTACTGTCTGGTGCCTGCTGCCTGGTGCCTGCTATCTGGTACCCGCTCCTCAGTGGTGGACCCGAGGACCCTGGACCGACGGTAGCTGTCCCGCTGGTGTACTTCTTTGGCCGCCTTATCAGCTGTCCACTTCTGCTGCTGCTCCTAGCTGCTGAGGGAAGGTGCAAAGGGTCCCACTACTCCAGCCGCTGAGCTCTACAGCAGCGGCCCTCCGTACTTCGCTCCATGCTCCGTGAACATTTTTATTTCATTTTCATTTTAAACTCCTCATATTATCAGGATTCCCTACTACGTACGAGTAACAGCCAAAATTTGGTAATTTTGAGTGTTTGTTTGTTTTATTTCTGTTAACAAACACCACTAAGTTAACAGAAAATGAACAAACAGCTAAACTTTTGTCAAGTTTGATTATTTTAGTTAAGTCAAATTAGTTTAGTTAAGTTTATACTTTAGTTAAGTTTGGCTGTTTGTTCATTTTCTGTTAACATAGTGGTGGGTGGTAGTTTAGCCGACTCCACTACGTTATACTCTGCAAGATAGTATTTCAAACTCAATCTCTGAATAGAAACAAGCCTATGCTCTTCTCGAAGACATAATCTATTTGACCGCTTTGAAGTGACAACGGAACACACATACGAACATACAGATTTTCACATTACTATTAGCTTAAGATCCAATGATTTCCTCCCATAGCCATGCATTAGTTATTTTATAAATGCTAAAATTATAGCTTCCAACCTAAGTAGGAACGACCAGACTACACTGTGATGTTTTGATCGTCGCGGATGTTAGGACTAGGGTTATGCGGCACTAGGTTACATGGTGATAAAATAAAAGACGTCCTGCGAGTTTGGTGTAAAACCTTAAACTGCTCGATCAAAATACATGTCACGTATATTACTACATAGTTACATACATATTACATAGGTAGGGATTACATCATCTACACCACACGGCTTTTAATACCTTATAAAAATAAACCAACTATAGATAAAGACAAAATATTAAGCAACTTCCCTTTTATTATTATTTTTTATTTTAAATATTTTATTTAAAATATTCATTCAATAATATTAAAATATTCAGGTTCAACTTTAATATTTAAAGCAATAGTAAGATATACACATACGAGTATGTCTACAGAACACAAGACGTTTTCCAAACAAATACCTATACGTCCACTTTCAATAATTCTTGACCCAGAAACTATTTCATAATAACTCTGCTGGACCTGCAACTTGCTAAAGATCCAACTTTATTTGTACTTTCATCTCATTGCCTCTGAGGTCTTAACAATACATTTAGAGTATTATACATGACGAATGAGAAACGTTCGTGGTGTTTTTAAAGAGTGACGTCACCACTGCTGACGCCACAATGGTCGTTTGCGTGATGATTACTCATTTTGGGTCTTCTAAAACAAACTTCACAAGTGTTTTAAACTTCTTTTATTTAACGGGCAGCGTAACGACGTGCGGCCATCGGCTTATGAATCGTGAATGCCTTATCGCTTACAGTGCAGCCGTATTTATAAGGCTCGGCGCACGTGCAGGCGCAAGTGTTTACAAGTCGTTAGACTAAGTATTAAAATAACAATGATAACATTAATTTCACATCGCAATCGACTCCATGTAATCAACTGATGGTTTATAAACTAATTTTCTGGACATCATCAAATTATTTAACTTAATTGTTATAGTTTTTCAGAGGATTTAATGTGGTTGCGCCGACATACATATAAAGTAAAAAGTAAAGTACATACATGTAAACTAAATTAACCACAATCTTAAACTTTCAAACAGTTTATAAAAAAATGTAATCCACTTTACAATATTGTCCAATGTCAATTCGATGATAAAGTTATAAGCTTGTAAAATAAGAAAAAGAGTTACTGTAGCCCCGCTAAAGCCCCGCTTTGACAGAATCTGTCCAAACTTGGCCCCTTTGGAATTGTTTGTTATCTCTCGCGGATGACTATCTTTTATTTGTAAAACATTCGACGATTTGGATAAAAATTAAAAAGCTTTTGTATTCTTTACAATAGTATCTTCACAATAGTGATTGATTTATCTGCTCTCTAGCTGCACCCGTGACTTCTTTCGAGTCAGCAGGGGTATAAAATAGTAAATCGTCAAACACCATACTATTAAGACAAAACCTTCGCATTCATAGTTGGAATTTACTTCTTTTATCTGACGAAAAGTTTCCCAATATTCCGGATTGGTTAAATTGGTCACTTTCAGTATAACTTGCTACTTAACACATTGGATAATTTTCATCCCAAAACGTTCCTGTGAGATAAACTAATATAGTAGTAACTATAAAATAAGCAAATATTTGGACCTTAGTTATTTCATCAGCATGCGGCGGAGATGCCCGACCACGTAGCCACTTAATCTTGTATAGAATAGCATAAATCGTTTCTCTAAGCTTTATGTCTACGAAGAAATATAATGAATGAGTCCAGAAGGGCGGACTGTCCAAACAGCTCGCTGATTCCAATCAGTTTCAGCCTCAAAAACCATTATTTATCACTTAACTACACATTAATAACTTTTCTTGACAGGTTTTCATAAATATAAATCTACAAGGCAATAATAAAATAGCAATATCCAGATCAAATTAAGTAATTGTCGCAAATTATCTGTTGCACATTATTATTGACTGCCTTTATGGTCAAGTAGTCAAGTACTGACAATGCTATCCTGAATTTGATTCCCGGATCGGGCAAACCAAAAATGTGTTTAATAACCTAAGAATTCGTCATAGAATACGTGCCCAGTTGGCAATAGGTTTGGCAAATATGGCATTATGGGACTACCTTCGGCTTCTCGTTGGGTTGTATCTTTTGGGGAACGGGCTTTTACTTACTTTTATTAAATTATTTTGTATATTTAAGACTGTATGTACTATTTACATGTACATATTACACAATTATTATTTATTTTAATTAAAGGATAGCGCACATTGCTTTCGGGTGCATCGCAACACAATAATCTGCTAAGATTTCTATCATACATTTTTTATAGAGCAACATAAAAAATGTATGACTTAAGCGGGATGCAGCCGTGCCGGGCTGCATCCCAGCGGACTTTCACATGCGACCACGCTGTTTCTACGGTGCGACATACAGATCCCAAACTGAGAGTAAAATGGGCAGTAACTTCATTTACTCTTTGGGATAAAAACAATATGAATAGAAAAAGGCTAATGACTTTTAAAGCTATTTTACTATTTTAAAGTTTTGTACGACAACTACGAGACGCGACACTGACGGTTTTAAAGTAGAGTTGCAACTTTCTTTTTTACTCTAATAAAAATCCACAAACGCGATGCGGCTCGGCTCGGAGTGTGCT
>NJDD01001582.1:20845-54976 GCA_002245505.1 Calephelis nemesis
CGTCGTTTCACAGATATGCGCTATTCTTAAATAGCAGTGAAGTAAATGCCCAGTTTCCCTCATAATCATGCCAAGCAGCACGGATTTTCATAAAAAATCGATTTAGATTCTGCAGACCCCTTTCTTCGAAGTTAACCCTATGTCATTGGCTGTTTTTGATTTGGGGCTGGATGTCACCTCTGCACGGAGTAGATTTATTTTATCAAAATAAAGTGCAGTGATGGATAGATTGAATAAAATTAAGGAACTTTTGTTTTACAAAGTTTTTTCTGAAAGTCATTGCAACAGTGGACGTTTCAAACTTATACGCGACAATAAAACCACGTTTATCCTAAAATATTTATCGGGATTGAATCGAAAATCAGCGGTTTATAAAAACCTAAAATCAAATAATTCCATCAAATAAAATAATTATCTTTTGGTGGCTACAGACCCACTACAGATATGGACTATTCGACAAGTTCGAAACCCTCGTTACACTAACGCTCCTAAAAATACTTGCGATAGCTTGTTCGACTTGATTGACGTCCAGAAAAAAATTAAAAAAAAGGATTAATTAGGACGAAAAAACTGCAACAAATAAACAAACAAACATTAACTTGTAATTTGTAAAAGCAGAAATCAAAAAAACAATTAATCGCCTCTGTGGTTCAGTTGTGGGATTTGACTGCATAAGATCCCAGGTTCGGTTCCCGGGTCGGACAACAAAAAGAAAATTGGGTTTTTTTTTATTTTTCTAATAAAGAAAAACGTTACTCGTGATTTGATATGTGCCCGATTGACGATAGGCTTGCCACCTATCACATTGTGGGACAGTGTCTTTGGCTAGTCGTGGTGACCTGGTTGTGCCTCTGCCGGAAATAGGGCATGAAGATACTTTTTTTTTAAGTGATAAGCAATGGCGTATCTTTTTGGAGGTGATATTGATAAAGGTGACATACCGGCTTTTGCAGCGGTGCACCAATGCCATAACGACTTCGCGTAGTCTTATATTCGGTCATAAAAAATGAAGATAGAGTTCCAAGAGTTAAGGCTTATTGGAAATTTCCTCTTCTTTTAGGGTCTTGTTTTAAAATTCATTAAATATTGTCAATTTTTGAGTTATTAACGAAAAACTGAATACCTAGTTATTGTAATCTAATTTTGTTAATAAAAAATTGTAAATTGTTATCTGGTACTTACTCCTTAACATTTTTTCAGGCGTCGTTCCAAACTTAATAAGCTTACACATACATTTTGACCTTTATGTACCATTAATTAAAACAGTCTTGAACTTGTCGACAAACCTACAATTGAAGACCGTTTTTTATTTACCGAGTGCAAACTTGAAAGTTTTCAAGTGAAGTAATCCAAAAATTAAGTAATTTTATATAGTTAAGTTATCTAAAGGAGAATTTTTAAAGTTTGCAGACTTAGTGTGTATAGCGAATGTCACAATTGACAAAAACATAAACAAAAAGTTTGAGTTAAATTTTGCTTCGCCAAAGGAATTTCTTGTTTAGATCCAATAAAAATATTACGTACAGAAGGCTTACGGCGAATTGACCTTATCAAGAAATCGTGCTTATGAATAGTACAAAGCGTCCAAAAGCGGTCGAGATATGATGGAAGATTTGCCTCGCTCTGGTAGGTCGTCAACGTTTACAACTGAAGTTAGCATTGCAAAAGTAAAGGAAATAGTAACTGATAAATCCTCATTTAACTTTGAGAAATATAGCCTCTGAAAATTCTGTGTCTCCCGTGTTGTTCTTTATCATTTTAATTAATCATTTACTGAAAAAAATACGCCAAACTCGTTCAAAAGTCAAAATCATGTTAAGTGTTTTCTTTGACAATAATCTTATATTATATTGTGTGCGTGTGTATGTCACTGTACCACTTCCAGACGACTGGAGCGATTTTGATGAGTGGGGCTTTGAGAATGGTTTAGATTTATAATTAGGTCCACTGGGAAATGGTTTTTAATTTTATTTTTTTATTTTATTTTATTTAACATTTTTTTAATAGTAAGTAGTTGGGGGTCACTGGCCGAAGCGTGCACGTCGCGATCCCTGTCAGTCCATTGGACTGTAATTCTGGCCCGAAAAAATTCACTGGAGGCGACACGTACCGATCCGCCCTTCTCGGTGCGAATAGAGGCAGATGCGTTAATAGAAGCCACCACCCATCACACCAAGCCCGTCGAGAGCCAGTCAGGCGAGTCTCAGACCAACGGAACCATACACTCTCAGGTCTGAGGCTAAGCGAGACGATAAGATGATACCTTCCCCAGCACTGGCGGGATCTCTCTGCGATACACCTGACCATAAAGCCAACCTGGCACCTGGGAGATCAAAAGTATTACTACCTTTTCACTTGGTCTCCGTTACACACAGTAAATTCATGGAAGGCCCTCATACATTACATCAATTATTCATTCATCTTTGCTTCCATTCCAACTCTTACATTCCACGTGCCTGTTTGACATTCTTCACTCCTCGATTACATTTCATAGTTATGACAAAGATAATAAATAGGATACTCAATAACATTGATAGGTAAACATGTTACTACAATAAATAACATAATAATTAAAGTAGGCACCTATCCAATCGTAAATTTAGACGTGCCAAAAATTTTAAATAAAATTTATTTACAATAATAATTTACGTACCTACTTCGTCTATTTTCATTCTCTGTTGAACATATCCGCCAGCAATTCACTGATTAATACAGTTGTTGATGTGTTTATAAAAAATGTAAATAGGGTATCTTCTTCATTTCTTACCTTTACGAGGGCCATTATCTTCACTTCAATTGTAATGTGTAGGATATCAAATTTTTCCGTAAGTCAGATCTTTGACCCTACCACTTTCGAAGAAATAGGGAAGTGCCTGGTCTGGTGATCTGGCTGGTGATCACACCAGGTACTTTTCACTATTGGAAAGTTACAAACAAAAACAGAGTAGTATAGTCACGGCGTATTCGTACATCTGTGATCAGCTGAGAGGGTTCGTTGACCCCAACTGCTGGAGTGACGTAACATATTTTTTATCTGTATTCATTTTTCGTTTGAGATTACTTTATTATTTTTGACGTATCAAAGCACATATTTCGAGTCCTTTGTCCTGTATCCTTTTTAAACATATCATATTATATAATTGGTGCTTAGCCAAAACGGTTTTTTTTATTATCAGGGAAACAAACAAATCAAAAGTCTTCAATGTTAACAGAAAATATTATAACACATTTTCCAAAAAAAACACAATTACACAAACAATTTTGTTTGTGTAATTTGTTTTAAAATTTTAAATAACTAAATTAGACACAATCGACATAAAAAAAATTGACAAAAAATAAAAACACATAAATGCCACAAATTATAAAGACTTATGTACAAGTATGCTTGAAATAAATTAAACTGTAAGTATATATTTTTTTATACTATTGGAAGACAAACAAGCAGACAGATTTCCTGATGTTAAAAAATTCACCCCGCCTAGAGACAGCAAAGGTGGTAATGGTGCGTTGCCAACCTGAGGCCGGGGTGACAGGCCTCGAGCAAAAGTAAATTTACCGACTACCTAACCCTCCAAACCAGAACACGTCATGACGTTATGGCGGCAGGAATAAGTAAGGCGGTGGTACCAATCCGGGTGAGTCGCTGCGAAACTCTACCACCTAGTCAGATGTCACGGTGTTAGTGACGGTAAGCCTATGCTCGCCTTTTACGAGCTTCCTGGCAGGAAGGCAGATGGTCTATTCTGCATAGAAGCCCGGACCAACACGTGGAATTACGTGATTATACGAAATACACTGTTATTTCGTTACACAAAAACAAACGTGTCTAATAGTTACAAAGTTTATTCACTAACCATTAGTGTAGATGTAAAAGTTTTAGTTGATGATGTAGTGCTGGAACCAGTGAATAAAATTTTATATTATCTAGGTTGTGCTTTTAGCAGGGATGAAATGTATGTGTGTGGCGTGAAGACGTGCATGTGTGTAGTAATATCGCGAATAACCTATAACAAAAGCACATAATTTCCGTACTTGGATGTTGAATTGATTTGCGTTTCTATACATATAATAAATCTGTAGAAGGGTCAATTCTGTACATTGAAAATATTGAAAAATAAATAGCAGGGGGATTTACTGGGTCGATACCAAACCCAAATATGTGATTAATTTTTTTTGTCTCTCTGTCTGTCTGTATGTTCAGTCATTACGTGAAAACGAACGGTTCGATTTCGATGAAACTTGGTGTAAATATACCTTATTATCCTGGACATAAAATGGGATATTTTTTACCCTGGAAAAATACGTAGAAAATAAGTCTTAATTTTTCAGTTTTATCACGGGAAGACCGACATCTGCGCGGACGGAGTCGCGGGCGGAAGCTAGTTTGTGAATATTTATTTATTTATTACTAGCGGTCCGCCCCGGCCTCGCACGGGTAAAACACATACATATAAACCTCCCTCTTTAATCACTTTGTCTATTAAAAAAAAACGTTGTGTTGTTTTAAACATTTAAGCATACAAAGGGAGATAGGGACAGAGGAAGCGACTTTGTTTTAAACTGTGTAGTGATGAGGTGCCTACTTAAAAGCTGGTTCTTTGTTAGTGTGTAGTTACATTACAGTGTAATCGCTAAGACGAAACAATTAAAAAAATAATAAATATATAACCAACGAAGTCGCTTTTATTTCTCGCTGAACTAAAAGTGGAAAATATTTTTCTGCGAGTTCAAAAAAATTAGTTATTAAGAAACATACGACATTGTATACGACAAGAATAAGCGTGGGGTTCTAGGTATTCATCGTTTTGAAAATACTTTATTGACTTAACAAATATGAGGAAGAGTAAGTAAACTTATTTTAAAATATCTTATTAAGCATCCCGCGGCTTTATTCGACTAAATATTTGTTCTTAATAATTCAACTTTTTTGTCTCAAATAATTATCTTATTTTTTAGTTTATCTTGACATAAAAGCTGCTTCGTTAGATTTTAAACTTTTATGTATTCGTAATCAACTGCAGTCGCCCTGTAACTTAAAACATGCTAAATATAAAATATTTAGAAACATTTTAACAAAAAAGGTATGTTTAATAAACTTGGGTCAAAATTTGCAACAGAACTTTACTGTATGAATCCTGTGAGGTGAGTGTAAGTTTTTGAAAGGATTTACTCAAATATCGACCCAAACTTATAGACTTATAGAGTTATTGCCAGCGCCTCTAGCGGATATTAGAAACAACTAAATAAATCATACATTTTTAGCGTCTAACCGCTAAAGTAAATTGACCGAAACTGTACTTTTATTAAAAACATGCATCTGCATTTGCATTTCCCAACTCTCTTTTCTTAGTGTGTATAACGGAAACTTATTTTTCTATCTGAAACTGTGTTTAACAGTTACTTAAAATTCTTAATGATATTGGTGCCAACAGCAGAGATTTGTCAAACTCAGATTCTTTTTACGCACGACTAACTACGAGACAGAGGTTGCTTTGTATTAAACTTTTGCTGTTTGACAATAAAACAGTATAGCTACGAGTATTATGAACATTAGGATTTGAATTATTTTTACTTTGTAGTAAGATTGACGCTATTCCGCTTGATTCTGTGTTGTATATTCTGCTAGCGGCCCGCCCGGCTTCGCATGGTTATAAAATATACATATAAACCTCTTCCCTCTCCAATCATTTTATCTATTAAAAAAACACACCAAAATCCGTTGCGTAGTTTTAAAGATTTAAACATACAATGGGGCATAGGGACAGATGAAGCGACTTTGTTTTATACTATGTAATGATGTTAAATGTGTATTTTTACCTATTGGTTTCTATGTGTTTGTGATTAATAGTAGCGTTGTATGGAGGCGGAGTCTGCAAATAACGAGATATATCTAGTTGTTGAGTATTTTCCAAAAACTAGAATAACTGTCATTGACTGACACACTTATCATTAACTTTACAAGTTTGCTATTATTATTAGTGTATTTTCAACCAAAATTGTAGCAATAAATACTTTCGAGAGGATATCAAAAACTTTCAGCTTATTTACCATCCCGAAATTATAGAGCTATGTTAATTTTATTGCCTTTAAATTAAAAGTTATACGAAAATTGACCTAAATTTCATTAAGTACTATCGTTCTGTCTCTCTCAAAATCCGTCTTCTCTGTCCCACAGCCACGGTCAGCTAAATGATGCAATCGCGTGATCGGTATCCATCCCTCAATAGTGAACCCGCAACTACAGGCTGTTCATAAAGTTGTATTGTATTTTATGTACCTATTAGGCACTTGCGTCATTATCTTAATTATTTTTTTCTCGTATGAAGGAGAGTATTATTATTACTCTTTAGAAATTAGTTAAAATAATTAATAATTTAATATATTATTTATATTATAAATCTCGATACTCTCTGCCTACCCCGTAAGGGACTTGGCGTGAAGATATGTATATATGTATGATATTTGCTAAACTCAGCACGCGACTGAACTATAATCAGACTAACTGAATTTTGCATGTCTCTATTTTCCTATCCAAGTCAGATTTACCTATCTATTATTTTGTACAAAAATGTACGTCTGTTAAAACTAGAGGTAAAACCTCACATTGTCAATAAACCTAAATCTTTAATTTCCCATTAATCAATGCAGATAATTAATTAATTGACCAGCCTGTATAATTCGTAGAAACCAGCCGCTGACGTGCGACGGTTAAAAACGAATTATGCAGGAGCACCCTGTAGCGCCATTTGTCATGAGACCGCGTCGTAATGTGCACTCCTAGTATAGTCTAAGAGATGGCACACAAAATGTCTTCGAATTTTTTTGAGGTCAATAACTCAGTATCACGACCCTAAACTGCAAGAAACAAATAATTACTAATAATTACTATAAACACGCGCACATAAGCATCCCTTCAGTCCCTAGAGTATTCTATTATATATATTTAAATACCGTATTCGTTCCGTATTGGGTAAAAACGAACGAAAGTGGGATATATACTCGTATGTACTTCTAAAGTGTAACAACCTAGAAAAAATCTATAGTAACTTGTAACTTCTATCTACCTGGTACTATAAATACTCGTACCTTAAATACTAATAATAGTAGTACTTTAAATACCTTTACACTTTTTGGAAAAAACCTGACTTAGATAAACCTAGTAACAATTTGTAGTATGAAAAAATGAACCAGAAAATCTGTACTTTACAAAAATTTTATTCAAAAGTAATATTGTTACATTTATAAATACTTTTAGGTTTTTTAGCCAAATGGTGTAAAATTTACACCATTGTGTACATTATTACTTATTATTTTTTACTATAATTATATATTTTTTTTTATTATTTTTTAGATTTATAACGCTTCCTCATTTTCGAAAATAAAGCTTAATGGTTTAAATAATAGTGGTATTTTCGGTCATCCAGTTAAGTATTAGTTGGTAATTTCAATGTGTGTCCCTAATCTTGTGCGTGTTGCTAAGGAAGCCTTGTAGAGCGAGCCGCATTGGGCCACTTTTATTCTTAAAAGGATTCAATGGACTTTTAAATGAGTTCCTAATAGTAAAAGTTAGGGTATAAAAACGTTAACTAAAATTAATACTATCGTAGTAAAGTTATAACTTATAAGAAACCGCACAACCAGAGCCTCAGGAAACGTTTTGAATAATATTCAAACTAATCAATTAATATTTATTTTATAAGTAAGTTTCAAACTCTAATACGGTTTTGTAAAGTTCTAGTAATGATATAACCTTAGAACGCTAATAGTAAAAAATCAAGAAACGTAAGACAGGTTTAGTTTATTATTTGAGAGTTAAGACTTAAGCATTGAGGTTGCGAAATCTTCTACAGGTAAAACATGAGTGTATATGAAAACCGAAATTTTTTTTAAGTGAAAGGTCACGAACATGCCCTTGGTTCTTCTGACGGTTAGAAATAACCGTTGCCTATAGATATCATAAATGTTATATCGGCGTCGCTGTCCTGTGTAAAGCCTATTGTGCAAGTCTACCGGCTAGTTTTAGTTACGTTAGTTTTAGTCAAGTTACGTTAGTTTTATATGACTAAATATATCGCATCTGTGATCCGGCGGTCTGGTATTGAACTGTCTTCATGAGGTGTCGAGTTTGATTCCCGGGTCGAGCAAGAAAAAGGAAAATATTTTTCCAAATTTCTAGTACAATCAACGTTGCCCAGGATTGTTTATGTGCCTTGTTGGCGATATTTCTGCTACCTATAACGCTGTGGCACTTAGTGTCTTCGGTAAGTTGTGGCTGTCTTGATTACATTTCTGCTTATGTCTTTAAGGACACGTGCGTGAAGATACTATTTTTATTTTTGTATCGAGTACAGATAAAACAGATGAATAAAATGAGGATCTTCTTTTTATTTAGTTAACATAGTCACCGAAACAGATTAAATGCCAAAGTTTGCTCAGTGAAAAAAACAAGGAATTTTCTTTTTCTTTCGTTAAAATAGTCACCGAATCAGAATGAATGCCAACGTTTTCTTAGAGATTTTTTCATTAACTTAATCACCGAAACAAATAAAATGCCAACGTTTGCTCAGTGAAAAAAACGAGGATTTTCTTTTTCTTTCGTTAATATAGTCACCGAAACAGAATGAATGCCAACGTTTGCTCAGTGAATTTTTCATTAACATAATCACCGAAACAACTAAAATGCCAACGTTTGCTCAGTGAAAAAAAACGAGGATTTTCTTTTTCTTTCGTTAACATAGTCACTGAAACAAATTGAATGCCAACGTTTGCTCAGTGGAAAAAACCTTGAATCATCTTTTTCTTTCGTTAACATAGTCACCGAAATAGATTAAATGCCAAAGTTTGCTCAATGAAAAAAAACGAGGATTTTCTTTTTCTTTCGTTAACATAGTAACAAAAACAGAATGAATGCCAACGTTTGTTCAGTGAAAAAAAACGGGGATCTTATTTTTCTTTCGTTAATATAGTCACCGAAACAGATTATATTCCAGCGTTTGCTCAGTGGAAAAAACCTTGTATCATCTTTTTCTTTCGTTAACATAGTCACCGAAATAGATTAAATGCCAAAGTTTGCTCATTGAAAAAAACGAGGATTTTCTTTTTCTTTCGCTAACATAGTTACCATAACAGAATTAATGCCAACGTTTACTCAGTGAAAAAAAAACGAGGATCTCCTTTTTCTTCCATTAACATAATCACCGAAACAGATAAAATGCCAACGTTTGCTCAGTGAAAAAAACGAAGATTTTCTTTTTTTTATTTAACATAATCACCGAAACAGAATTAATGCCAATGTTTGCTCAGTGAAAAAAAACCGGGGATCTTCTTTTTCTTTGCTCAGGGAAGAAAACGTGTAAATTTTTTTTTCGTAAACATAGTCACCGAAACAGAATGACTGCCAACGTTTGTTCAGTGAAAAAAAACTGAGGATTTTCTTTTTATTTCGTTAACATAGACACCGAAACAGATTAAATGCTAACGTTTGCTCAGTAAAAAAACCGAGGATCTTTTTTTTCTTTCAGTAAAATAGTCACCAAAATAGAATTAATGCCAACGTTTGCTCAGTCTGTATGCAGTCTTTCGTTACTAAGAAACAGTTTTATTATTAAAGCATTAAAATTTTATCTCTACGCTCTTTGGCTATTTCTAATCCAGATGTTAGCTGTTATTAGTTTTTCCATATTTCAGGGGCTATTTATTTTCCCAAAACAAAATTAATACTTTTGTCCATTAGGGAAAAACAAAAGTCATTTTTAATTACAAATCGTGTTTCGTGTAATTATTTTAATCGGTGAGGATTTATGGAAGAGAATCTTAGTATTTATGGAAGTGTGCATTTATTTAAATAGGTAAAAAGCCTGAGGGTCCCTCTTTCTCTCTCATATAATCACAATATAATTATTTATATAATATAATTATTTTAACAATAGTATTTATTTTCTAGTTTCTCTATGCTCTGAATCGATTCACGCCAGGAAAAAAGTCAAGTGTTATAGTCTTATTTTGGAGAATTAAGATGATGAAAACAAATCCTAGTCTCCAACGCACTAACAGGTAGAACAGTCAGGTTTAACGCTGATTTAACATAAAGTAGTTATTACAATAAGTACCTGGCCGAAATCACGTTAGGATAAACCCTGTAACATTAAATATAATACACAAATGTTTAGCAATGGTGGTGATTCTGATGTTCAGAAACTAAACTAATTTTAGGTGCATGCTATCTTTTTCAAACGATACAAAAGTAAAAGAGATGAAACATTTTAGACACGTCAGATTAGTCCAGATATGTCAACTTTGATAGGTTTAGACGACGTTTTTCGAGTGATAGTTTAAACGAAGAAATGTCGTGAACAATCTAATCTGACAGCGCTAAAAGAGAATTGTCTCTTTCTATTACTTTTGTTAAAAAAAGATAGCGATAACTTAAAATTAGTTTAGTGAGTGCACAAAAAAATTACCACCATTGTCTTTCAGCGTATTGGAGCGGCTGAACGCAAAAAATTGACTATACTTAAGCGCAGAAAAACCACATAAGGCTGACTTCAATTTTATTATCATGTCGCGATTTGACATCACTTGTTTACGAAAGGTAATTCATGATAAAAAGGTGGTTCTGTAGGGATGTGTGTAACAAACATACACAAAAATACCAAAAAAACATATAATCACCTCCTAATGTGTCCAGTTGACGTATCCCATAATACACATTCTGATTATGCCGGTCTCAAAAGAAATTAAATATTAAAATGTCAAAATAAATAGATTGCGAAAAACATAGTTATTTAGTTTCCTCGGTTTCATAGAAAAAATGAAAGAAAAGAAAAAAGTTCGTTTTAAAAAAAGAAAGTAAAAGTTTGTTAGATGTGGTCAACAATTCGACGTAGTGATGGCCAATTGTCGGCAGTTCGGAAAACTCCGCGAAACAGTCAGCGCAACTGCAAATCTCAATTCAGCCGGATGAACTTAGCCTCTTGGCTCCATTCCAAATTGTAAAAGCACGCATTCACCTAGAAGTGCTATGCTGTAGCAGCAAAATTCTCATTTTATAATTTATTTATTTTTTACGAAATTTGATGACAAAAAATTGCACTCCGGGAGTGCCGGCAGAAGTGAAAACTTTTTTTCTTTCTTCTTCCATCCTTTTACAGTGGTTAGGGAAAAGTTTTGCACGAATTGATTTAATTATCAGTATGTAAATACTATCATTTATGTGGTAGAATACAATATTCATTGATTGCGCTATTGAATTTTTTTATGAATTTTCAATAAGGCCGCGACGCGAGTTCAGAAGTTTTTACCCATTCCAAAAAAGTGCGCAACGCCGCGAAAGAAGTTTTTACTTCAATAAGCACATCATTTTCCTAATGTCTGTAGAAACATACGAATACCAAAGGTACTAATGATTTAATATACACCAGCTGTTGGGCTGAAGCTGCTTGCGGGTATAAATTTATCGACTACCTCAACTTCTGGGCTGGATTACAGTAATAACGAGCAGTAGTATTAGAAAGGGTATAAACAGGCAAGGCGGTGGTACAAATCTGGACAATCCATTGCAAAAACTCTACAACCTCGGTCATGGTGCCAAACCTGATGCTCGACTCTTAGGAGCTGTTTACATGTTTGTTTATCATCGCTACGATTGTATAAAGCCATTTTTTTGAAATTCACTACATTTGTGTATCTCTCAATACTTTGACGATAGTCAAATATAGAGGTTGTAACTGACTATGGTCTCTCCTTGGTCTCTGTCTCTTGGTCATCCTGTCACAGGATGACAAAGAGTCTGTTAAATCTTAATTATTGTTAAAAGAGTTTTTGCGCCAACGAAAGAAAATATGGTCGCAGTTTTATCAAAATTTTTGTGTTTCGTGTGTATGATGAGTAAATCTTGTCAACTTTAGTGGGATCCTGTACAGTTTTATTCAATTAAAGTGGACAAAGTAATTAGTTTTCATGAAAAAAATAGTGTATCGTGTATTTCCTTTTTTCCTTGTCACCAAATCTTACTAAACGAGCTTTAGAAAGGAGGCCATGGCTTTACCCCAGACGCTGATAAGACCTTTATCTGAGGACTTGAAACTGATTTAAAATAATTTCAGCTGGGTTTGGTTAAAAATGGGTAATGGACCTATGATAACAGAGTTCGAGAAACGGTTGTAAAATGTTTGAAATTTAAACGCACTGTAACGAATATCATGTTTCGATAAATAATAGAGATTTTAACAAAAAAAGTAGATTTTAAATCACAAGTTTAAATTTTTTACCGTATTTTTATTTTTTTATTTTTTTAGCACTTGCCCTGTGCGTGGGATAAATTTCTATAAATTTTAAAGAAAGAAAAAATTTCGCCCCAGACAGGATTTGAACCTGTAACCTTTCGTCTCAAGCCGAAGATGCTCTAACCAATTGAGCTACTGAGGATTCAAGTCCCGTGAAAAAAAAATTCGATGCAAGAAACGAAAGTTATGGCCATTCTAAAATGAGAATTTCATCTGTAATGATGAACTCATTTGATGGGTACTCAGAATTGTGTATCTATAGGACATGGGTAGTTACGTTAACGGGCTAGAAAGAAATTAAAAATTCGCCACGGGACTTGAATCCTTGAATTTGAACCTGTAACCTTTCGTAGGTTACAGGTTCAAATCCTGTTTGGGGCGAAATTTTTTCTTTCTTTAAAATTTATATAAATTTTTCACCTTAACGCTCCAAAGTGTCATGGCGCCGAATGTGACGACATTTACATATTTTTTTATGTGAGAGGTCAGCGAACAAGTAAATGGCTCTCCTGATGGTAAGAGACAACCATGGCCACCATAGACGTTACAAGTGCGTCGTTGTCCTGTGGACGAGATGTTAGGTTAGGCCTGTTGTGAAAGTCAGTCAAATTCCCTATCTTTCGAGCCGGAACATGACAGAGTTGTTATATGACATATTTTTATAACTCTGTCCTTTTTTGTGACAGGCCTGCTTTGCCTCCCTTGTCTTCCGCAATATTTGTTCAAGATATTATGATCTTTTTCTTGTGTTTCATTTTTAATCTGGAGACACTTCTGTGTCCCCACCAAATGGAGCAAAGTGAAAAGAAAAGAAACGCGAGGAGGACCTAATTAACTACCTTTGCTTGAAGCGTTTTGTCGTATTTTTGCATCCTCATTGTTCGTAATTTTTTTCAGGATACAATATCTAGTAGAATTAACAAATATAAAATTTCATTGACGAAGCTCACTTGAGACGTTATTGCTATCTAAAAGTCGCCATTTCGTCACTTGACTGTTATGATCATCAAAATTAATGAGGTACTTTTTGAAGTTCTAGAAAGCTGAAATTTAGTGCAAAGACTAGTATACAATCAATGAAAATGTCTTAAACTTTTAACTTCACCCCCTCCAACTCCAATACTAGGTGGTGAAAGTTTGTTTATTACTTCGTTGTTCATTTGAACGTAGAAATTCTGCGGAATTTAGGAATATCAAAACTTGTAGGTATAAACTTAATAAAATATCTAAATTTTTCGTATTTCATTGTACAAGTTTTTGATTAGAGGTTGTTGTTATGTTTTTTTCTTTAAGTGTCACACTTTGTGTTCTCAAACGCGAAGAGAGTTTTGACGCCATCGAGAGAAAAAAAGATTATAGTTTTGTCGTAATCATTATTGAATTTCGTTTACAATATGATAAAATTGGTCAATGTTGGTAGAATTTTTATAATTTTGTTCGGTTTAAGTGCAGAGTTGAAATATTCTGGAAGACATTATCATATCATGTATTTTCTTGTTGTCACTAAAATTCACCGCTTTTCTCAAGACATGTTTTTTTCCATCTAGGACGATTTATGACTAATTTTAAATAATTAAAATCCGTTTACGCTTAATCAGTTAACTTTAAACAAACTAAAATTTGACTATGGCAGATGCTAACGCCCATGCCAAAAACTAAAAAGAAGTAGTAATGTAGAAAAGCAATATAATGTGATTGCGTGTTTATTTATTGACGTCATTGAGATGGTATCGACCACAAAATTCGTTTTAGCGTTTAGCGCAAAGAATTTAAATACTCTTTAACAAGAGGGTTTAGCGCATCATGGCGGGTTGTCGTATTTTGTACTTTTTTATTCCATAAAATTATTATTAATATGGCTAAAAATGACAAACAAATAGTTGTTTGAGAATCTCTTATTCACATTTCGTTAAATGGATATACATTTAAATGTTTAATCCTAATTATAATGCCCATTTGATGCTATTTTTAACTTGATTAATGGCAGAAGCCAATTTTCGGCAAAAAACTAAAAAAAATGTTATTTCCATTATGATTTAGTAGTATCATTCATATCCGGTTCCTGATGCGTTTTTTCCGAAAATGTATACTTATCTTGATCTGCTCACGTAGATATAAATAACAAAATATTAATTTAAAAATGTAACAGAACATATCAAACACGTTGGAATAAAATCCTAATATATCTATGAACCATTAGAAACTTACAAAACAAACATTTTATTCTTATTACCGAAAAACCCCGTTGATTGATGGGCACTGTGCACGCCTTCTCCATCAACCAATTCAGGAGACAGTTTCGAAGATGGGAATTTATTTCAAAGATAATAAATAATTAGTGTTAATTAGTCAATAACATTATAATTGGCGTATTTCAAAAAATGTAGGTATAAAAAAGTATCTTCACACCTATGTCTCCGAAGAGGTAGGCAAAAGCACAACCAAAGTGTCTTGGTTGTGCACCAGCGACTAGCCGAAGACGCTAAGTCAAAGAGCAACATTTTTTTTAAATTAGACATTAGAAAAACTTTCTTTTAGTGTGGTATATTTCAATGTATTAGTATCGTCGACTCACAATCCATCCAAACTATAACATTGAATTTTGGTAAATCCATTCATGTAGTTTGTCCAGTGATATACTCGTACATCTCGTCAGTGCAAATGTCTCTCTCAGTTCGGACCGAAATGTAGTCGCTTGTTGAGTAATAATCGGATACGGGTTTACAGGTTTACATTCGATTATATCATGGTAATATGTACGCGCAAATTAAATTTGCTACCTGTGTTATTGGATCAGTGCGAACGGTTTGGTGTTTGTGACCATTTCTTTTCAGATTTAAAACGGGACAATACACACCCTTTATTATGATACTAGAAGGCAGTCAGACTTTCAGACTTAAAGATGATAATGGCCCTTAGCCAACCTGTCAAATAAGTACTAAGTAAAAATAAGTTTATGGCTTCGTAAATAAGTTCCTTTCAGTTAACTTCAGTTTAAGGATACTATTATTAGGTGGTAGAGTCTGAGACGACGGTTTGTCAACACCAAGTACCTACACATATCTTCATATCAGAGTTATCCTTCACTTGCGCTGTTTCCGTTAAGAAGGGCAGATTAGGCAGAATAAAACTAGTATTGAGAAAAGAGCTTTTTTTCTGCTATATGGATGTATTTTAGTGTAAATACCGCATTACCGTTCGTTTCTTGGTAGAGCACATTTCACGTCTACAAATACGGATCATTGACGGGACTGGAGTTCAATCACTAACAGGGACAGATTATGTATTGAACACATTACTGAATACTACATTAATGAACACATCGATTACCGCCACTCACGATCGCTTGTGTTTATGCTATATACATGTATTACTTTACTTGTAGTACTTTTTTGGATATTGGGAGTATGTGATGATTTAGGTATACCACAATCGAAATCACTGTCGAAATAAAAAGGGTACCAGGGTAACTTCTTTCCAATACAAAAAAAATATGTTAAAAACCCAAGTATAACAAGTGATTGAAATGTTATATCTCCGTAGTGCTTTTAGGAGGGATGAGATGTACACCGCGGATGTAGAAAGGAAGAAAAGAAAATATAAACTGCGGATGTAGAAAGGAAAGTAAAGATGTAGAAACAAATATAATTTAATACGAATGTGGAAGGGTGACTTGCGAGATCTAACTTTTCATTACACCATAAAATCGCTTAGATTTGTTCAAGGGTGGTTTCAAATGTCACCGAAACCGGCTTGTTTGTAAGAAAATAATAGTTAATGTGGAACAAGCTAGGCCAGTTTGCACGAATCGTGACATTTGGCACTAGATATGCTCTGCCTACCAAAGAGTCTCAACGTGAAGATATATATGTGAATGTGTGTATTGTTCCGTATTTTCATAAAAAAAAATATGTAAGTGTAAGCGAATGTTGCGAGCATAGATTCGCAAAAGTCTAGTTTAGTCTAAATTGGCTCAAAATGCCGTGTCCGTAAGCAATGTTATCGTGTGCGTTGTGCAAGCGTACTTTGTATTCAAATTGCCGTCTGGACCTATATTTTATGAAAACACCGTCACAACACAGTTTAAGATCGTCACGACCTCATCACCACGGAGTCGCAAAATGACATTGTTATCGCAACGAAACAGTTACAATACCAATACAACATAAATACGGCGTCGCCATGACAACGTTTTTACCATTACTGCCACGACCCTACCACGACATAGTCATGGCCTCATTACGACATCGTCACGACTTCCTCACGACACCTTCACTTCACAGTCACGACATCATCAAAGCATCTTCACTAGACAGTGAATAATCGTTTTAAATATTTCGTTAAAATAATGTTCCGAAACTCACAGGGGAATCTTAACCTACAGAGTGCCCTAATCATTAAATTTATCTTGTAGCACAGATAAAACAAAAATCCCGGAAATCACATTTTTTTATTTTAGTTTTATCGTATAGTAAAATACCGTGATGGCTGAACTTTTACTTATACACCTACAGGTTTGTACGGAACGGTTTTTTTATAGCTCTAATCCACCTTAACTTTCCTACCCATGGAGTAGGTTTTCTTTCCACATCTATATGAAAAATGTATGGATGTTATTTTTCTTTCAAAGTTTTTGGAGCCCACTTCAGGATTATTTATCCTATTTACTAACATTTTGAGCGCAGTAAAACTCAAAAAAACTGAATTATATTTCAAATAGATGTTGTCTAAGAAAACAAATTATTTCTTACCTCGACTTCCCCATTGAAGTCGAGTTACAATATCAGATCCAAACTTTGTAGCAATAGGGGCCACTTCAGAAGTACGGTTTTTCAAATAAAAACATTTTTTTAAATCGATTTAGAAATAACAAAGAAATCGATTAAAAATATACGAATATATAACTTTCTTCTTTTGCCCAAGTAGGTTATAAAACTGAACTGTATGGGTAGGATATATCATTTTAGGTAATCATTTAAACTTAAAACATTTATTTCCAAAAATTTTCTAATACAATAACACATTTTACTAATATAAAATAAAAAAGAAAAACAATGCCCATCTTTTCTTCAATTGAAAAGTTTTTTGGTTTTGTTTTTTAAATTTTTAACCCTTTATTTTTTTGAAAAATAATTTGTAGAAAGTGAGGTCATTGAACTTATAAATACTGTCTTCTCAATCTTCGTCAAACTTAGGCTTTATTGTATTTGCATCAAAATCACATATTTATGTTTACATACTGTAGGTAGTATTGCTTATAGTATAGGCGACATATTAAAAGTCTTAGGATTGAACATTCGTCTCTCTTACTTTGAAGACTCCCAATTTGAGTTTCTACGAAAATACCACTTTTAGAAATAATGCCAGACCTTTGTGAAAGATAGAAAAATGAAGAGGCAAATCTTTTGGTTCCAGTACGGGGAACATTTACCAACATTTTTCAGTTCACCTAGTGCTACGATAGTGGAATAAGACAGGTGAAATAAAGTAGTAAAGATAAAAATAAAATAAATGTTGTAGGAACTCTTTATTTTTACATTTTATAAAACTGATAACTGCAGTCGTATAACAACATCTATATTAATAATTTCGTCAAGGGGTACGGTAGACTCGATTGAAACCTTACCTGAATAATAAAACATAAAAAATAATGATTTTGAGTCGACAATATATATCCGCAAAATTCGGATTGTCGAGTATTTTGTTAAATTCTATGTTAAATTTTAATGTGTTGACAGACAAATCACAGTCGCCATCTTGGTCATCCGTTTTGTGACGTTTACTTAATAGAGAATATTCCTTCAAAACCTCTGCTGAATTCTCGGATAAGTACTCATTGCAATTTGTTTTGTTAATTTATGTTACTATACTTTAAATGTTGATTTAAAAAAAAACATTGGCAATTTTTATTTACTATATTTATTAAGCACAATGAATGAAGCTATACGAATTTATGTTTTGCTTATACCTTTAACATTCCTTGAAAACCGGCGACTACAGAAATATCTACCTACATTTTCCACCTAGATATACATATATTATAAGTCACATTTTACCCGAGCTTAGCCGGGTTCTTATCTAGTAATAAAAAAGTGCACAGTTTGCTAAAGTAAAATATTCTATATCGCACTTGATTGCCACAATCACTGTTGCACGTTATTTTAATTTATTTTCTGCTACAATGGCAGTGCTCGTCGTCAGTCGTATCCCGATTGGGATGTATGTAGGTAGGTTGAAAAAGTTTTCAGTTGTTTTAACGTTTTTTTTTTTCAAATTATCTTTACGCCCATATCCCCGAAGAAATAGGCAGAGGCACAACCAGGGCACCCACGACTAGCCGAAGACACTTAAGTCCTTCAATGTGGCAAGCCTATCGCTAACCGGACACATTTCTAATCCCGAGCAACACTTTTTTTATTAGAAAATTGGAAAAACCAAATTTCCTTTTTGTTGCCCGACCCGGGATTCGAACCTAGGACCTCATGCTGAATGCACAGCTGACATGCTGAGTCCAACACCTGAACCGCTAGACCACACAGGCATTTTTTTGTTTTATACCTATTAAAACTAACATTAGGAAGTAGTATTACATTTGTATTTCAACAAAAAAATTTAAAACATGTCATTCAAGATAATAGTATAACGGGAGAGTCCTGTTAAAACAAAGACGTATGGTCACATTATATATTTTACAGTTGTAACCATTATTAAAAATGGCGGTTATTTTGAGGTTATGTTTTCAGTGGCTTGCTATTATCGATGAAGCTGATGTTTTTGTTTTGATTTTGCTTAATGCATTTGGGTCTCCCGGTCGGTTCGGGGAATCTTACATTACATACATATAGCCTTTAGAATTTCAATTACTATTTTATATATAAATGCAAATACTGTTTATTTACTACGGAAAAAAATACTGTAGACAGTATTTGAATATGAACCCTTTCGTCTTTTACTGACACATGCTATAACAAGAAATCTACTTTTGAGGTGGTTTTTCAATTTTTTCCTAACCAATTAAGTCAGTAGTTAGGTATGTCTTTTAACTACAAAGTTCTGTGTAATTCTAACAAATGAGTTCATCATTGCAAATTAAAATTAAATTTATGAACTTTCGATACTCTTAAGTTTGTAGCTATAGTTCAAACTACCATCAAGGTTCAAATCCTGATTGTGGTGAAATTATTTATTTATTGTTTTTTTTTTAAAATGATCCAAAATTTACTTATTGTACTTACTCAATAATCTGTACACAAAATTCAAAATACCTGCGTCGTCTTGTTCTCGTCAAACTAGACTGTTTAATTTGTAAACGAAAAAATGCTTATACAAAACATTCGTTCTAAAACCAGTAAAATTGAGAAAATGCATTCTAAATTTAAATTTGAAATGCGGTGTCATGTCAGTCATCATTCGTCACGCAACGCACACGGACGTCAAATATTGCGATGGGGTCGTCCTGAATTTAATTTATGGAACATTGGATTGACGTGCACCAACACGTGAGGGGTGAAATCTGACACCAGGCTGCAGGGATATCTGAACGGGTTTATTGGTTTGGAAAAATATGGATATATTATGTTTGATGGTCGAATGTTTTTGCCAATTCATTTTTTTAAATAGATTTACGAAGCGTTTAGATATGTTACAAGCTATGAAGACACCTTTTTTCACTGTCATGCACTGGTTTAAGAGTAGGCAGACGGTAAATTAATTTTTACTTTATATTTTAACAAAAATAAAACGTTTTTAAAATTCCTGGTAAATAAAATAACTTCCAAGTAATTTTGGAACTACCCGTTTTTAAACGTATTTTGCAAATCATTTTGTTTTTTATCAAGTTAAATTTCCAAAAACTAACGTCAGCTCCTACCAATCAGAAAATAAGGCGATGGATCCCTACCCGAAAATGTTTCTGTACAGCACTCTAACACTTGTCTTGTTGATGATGACTTACGTAATTTACGCTGGCCTCTTATCAGCTGCCTTACATAAACATAGATGGTCTTCATAAAAGACCTGGACCAAAAAGGGGTATATAATTTGTTTAACTTTTTAAATTCGCTTTTTACGCTGAGTAAAATACCTACCTAGGTGAATGAATAAGGAACTTGTAGGGTAGAGTTAAGTGACACTATGTTTCTTGGAGGGCTAACGTAGGTCCACCGCCTTACCTATTCTTATCACCATAATGACTAAATCATGTTCCTGTGCGGAGGATAGGGTACTTGGTAGACTCGTGCAATAGATCTAACATCCCGGCCATAGTTATAGGCTAATAGACCTATAGCATCAATGGTGTCTATAGAACACGGTTTTCTCTCTTTTTTATGATATTGGAAGGCAAAACAGCACACGGATTTCCTGATGATAAGAAAGTCACGCCGCCTAGAGACACCAAAAGTGCGTAGCCAATTTGAGGCCGGGATGTTAGGCCTCGAGCAAAAATTTGTTTACTGATTACCCGAGCCGGAACAGGAAAATACCAATCACTGACGTTGTGGCGGCAGGAAGAGGTACTTTAGTCACAAAACTAGAAAGAAACTGAAGTAAGCAGATGTAGTCAAAATATTAAAAGCGTGCAGCCCTATCGCATGAATACTCCGCCGTAGCTTGTAACATATATATATATAACTTGGAAACAGATCCGATTTAAATCACAATATTATATGACCGTGCCCATAGACAGTAGACACCATAGATTTTGTGCATCGCTGTCTGGTGACGGAGGTGATAGACCAATTGAGTAAGCCTACAGGCCACCATACCCTCCGGTCTGAATTACATTGTTATTATGTAGACGGAAATAGGTAAAGTGGTAGATATACACGTTTTGTTAGGTATTGAACGTTAAATCAAAAAAGTCATTTTTATCTTAGGTTACAATGGAATTCCACCAAGTGTCGACGATAGCAAGTATAGATTCTAAAGTGGTGGATCCCTACAAGACCAGTTGCCGTAGAACGCTTTGTTCTTGAGAGTAATGATTTAACCTTTGCTCGCAACTTAAGAGCTGCCTGGCAGGAGGCAGACAATAAATTGAGGCAGACGATCAATTGCAGACAACCTAGACCAACACCTTAGTATACATTGTGCCAACTGCCAACACTGGGATCTAACCTTTCTTAAATAATCGGTCATACCTATGATTGAACACTTTTTCGTGTTGTTTAAAATTTGGTATGTCCGTGTGTGTTTCTGTCTGTGGCATCCTAACTTCTAAACAAAAGGACCAATTTCAATGTGGATTTTTGTTTTTGAAAGTTGACGTGACTGCAATGGTTTTTAGCTACATTACGGATTGATTTTTTAAAACGACCTTTGCATGCCGCTATTTCTTTCTCCTATTTCAATTGTGACCGTCACATTTTTGAATACTCAAGAAAAATACATTTATTTTGCTTGTAAATGCAATCGGAAGTGTGTTAAATATTCTGCTGTATATGTTATTTTCATGAAATTTTGAACACATATAGAGGGTAACTTGGATTAATACAGAGTACAGTTTTTATCCCGGAAAATGTTCTTATGGGACCGTTACGTTAAACAGATGGACAATGCCACGGGCAACAGCTGGTATTTACATATTCCTTTAATTTGTTCTCTAAATAATTAAGCATAGTGAAACTGCAAAAACCGACTCCCAAGTATTTCATTAGGTACCACCACCTCGCAATTTGACAACTCTGTTTCCGAAAGATGCCAAATGAATCCGAAATGATGTCACATATATTTTAACAATATTCTAGTAGTTTCTGAGTTATACATACCTTAACGTCACCAACACTATGACATCTAACTACGTAGTACAGTTTCGCAGCGACACGCCGGGATTGGTACCACCGCCTTATCTATTATTGCCGCCATAACGGCAGCATTGCCGTTGACGTGTTCTAGTACGGAGGATAAGGTAGCCAGTGCACTTACTTTTGCTCGAGGCCTTACATCCTGGCCTCAGGTTGGCAACACATCATTACCTGCTTTGGTGTCTATAGGCGGCGTGAATTTCTAACCATAAAAAATCTGCTTGTTTACCTTACAATATCATACAAAAAAAACATACATTTTATCGTTAACGATCTCATCATCAGTACCAGAATTCCAATACCTAATGATAAAATTAACGTGGAACCACCTCAGAATAGCGACCTATCTTTCTAAAAAAACATAATGATTGTTTGACTATGGACCGAACAATCACATAAGAAACATTTTATACAAATATAAAATAATATAAATATTGATACAAAAAAAGTACAGTCGAATTGAGAAATTCCTCCTATACTGGAGTCGCTTAAAAAACCAATTACATTAATATTATAAATAGCTCTAGTAGCTCTTTTATGTAATAAAAATAAACTATTTATTTATACAGAATTTTCCCAAAGAAACTAAGAAACTATTTAGGTTTTTCAATATTGGTTAATGTTCTAATTGTTGTAACTATGAACGCCGTTCAACTTAGCCAATTTGCCTTCTAAAATAGTTGGACCTCCTGTTGTTATAAAAAAATCTATAGTTATTTAAAACAGTATACTTCCGAGGTGGTTTTGAGTCTGGATCCGATGATGGAATTCCAAAAAATAAAAAATACACACTTTTTTCTGTACGTAAATGACATATTTGAAATCGGAATTGGTTTTTGTACTTATATGCTTATTAAACCTTTAATTTATTCCTTTACTAGCTATTCCCGCGAACTTTGTTCCGCCCGTTCAGTTTGTATGGGGAAAATTAAAAATGTTGTTTTCCCCAGTTTCCTCATAATCGAACAGGATAACATGTATCCTATGTCCTTCTCCTGGTTCTAAGCTACCTCCCCACCAATTTTCAGCCTTATCGGTTGAGCTGTTCTTGAGTTATAAATAGTATAACTAACACCACTTTCTTTTGTATATATAGATAATAAACCTTTCATCACGTCATGTACTGAGGCACTAACATGGTAAATGTAATGTATGTAAAAAATATAAGGGAAGGTTGACTCCATTCTTTTTTCTTATAAACACACAACACGTTCATATTTGATAAATATACAGACCCTCTTTTTGCGGAAGCCTACATTTTTAAGGCACCCTGTATGGATGGGCATATGTTATCGGGGCCGCCCACTTTGTACCGCTATCGGGAACAATATTTATTGCATGCTTTTATACTTTAAGATTTAGAAATTTAGAAAACTGGTGAGTTTTTGCCTTGCTTACTCCATTAACTTCTATATTTTTTATAATTTTTTTTATAACAAATCACATGAAGTAAAAGTGTTTAGGGCAATAATAAATGTATGGTTCAAAGTCAATTTTACATATTTATTACCTACTTGGCTATGAAGCAAATGTTACTACAATATACAATACAAAACTACACACATTCGTACATATTTTCACGCCAAGGCAGAGAATATCGAGTGACAAATGTCATGATCCTTGCAGACTTGCCTGGCTTCTTCCAAATACGTTACCATTTTTACACAACCGATATGTTTTCAGAGAGTCTTGATACTACCCTAGGATAAAACCCGAGCAATTTTATCGTGGTGCCCTCCCCGGGTACCGACATCCATCCACATTCGCATTGTAATCGCGATTTGGGCGTTTATCATTAACAAAGGCAAACATGTTTTTCACATGACCAACTTTGTGTTGCTTGTTCTAGAGTCGATACCTCCAGCCGTTTGTTTACTCAGGCTCAAAATGGAAAACAAAAAATATTGTTTATCCGCATGTTTTGGATTAAGTTATAAAATAACTAGCAATTAATAAAATATTCATTTGTTTAAATAAGTTATGTTTATTTTTTTTTTAATATTTCACTTTATACATATCGAAGCACGTACCGGGCCTCTAGTATAAACACTATATTTGTGATACAAAAGAAGTAGAGCTATTTATAATACTAATATAAGGGATTCGCTCCGAGAATAATTCAAAGAAATAAATATTTCAACCTAGAGCTCGCAAAACATTTATGAGAATCTAGGGTATGTAAAAAGGATAGGGTATATAGGGTAGGGTTATATGTTTACAAAAAAATGTGATGTTCACGATGTAAATACAATAAAACAAAAATAAACTACCAAGATACAAAACTTGTCTTCACAAAATTAGTAAATCTTTATGGTTTAATGAATATGTTTCTACAATAATCTGCCCAGACTTATCAGATTGACCTTATGACCTTTAAAGCCTTTAAATAAGTTTACGAATGTATTAACACAACATTATATCAGAAGGGCTTTCATAAAATCTCAGAGTATTTAAAAGACGGACTTGCACTGTATTTGTATTGTAATTTATGTAAGTTGTACATTGTATATGTAAAATAATATTTATATAATATTTTCTAGTTTGTAAAGTTACTATTAGTTCAAAAAAAACAAGCCCGCTTTAAAGATAATGACAAGAGCACAAACAAAAATTATAAATAACTTGAAGAGGTCATTTGAGATACAAACACATCGTTAATCAACCTAATTCGTTAGACACAGAATTGACGATAATATAGCGAAACAAAATAGCGCGTTGTACGCAATAACTTAACAGTTGACATCTGTTGACACTTGACAGCATAGTTGACATGTCCAAAGTAAAAATTGTATTACGTTTGTGTTGCCAGCTGCTATAGCCGATATTAATCAGACGAGAAAAGCTGAAAACCACTGTTGTTGTAGATTAATCCTCAACAAATACTGAGCTATTCTTTGGCGGACTCATGCTACCACACTCTGTCTCTGTATTTTACTATCACTTTTTTGTACTTTATTTAAGTTCCTCATGTTAAGACTTAGATTAGATTTCTAGCTGATTTTTTTATTAGTTTTGTTTTGCACATCGCACTGGTAAGTTTTAGTCTATTAATAAATGTTTTCTTTCTTTCTGTTTTTCAGTGAAATTATAGAAATTACCAAAAATAAAGATGTTACCAGAAAGACTAAAGACCTGTGTACAATATTGTGCATAAATTTTAATAAATAAATAAATAAATACTGCTGTCTTAAAAATTAAAGGATAATTATTAACGTCAAATTTCTAATCTCAATCACAAATGACGCAAGATGAATTATTTATGAAAGAAAAAATAGTTTTAACTTCGAATAACTATTTAAAAAATAGAAGGAATTTGCATTTGCCCACTCTAGCAAAACCTAGCACTTTAAATAGTGAAACCTTAATCAAAATAGGTAGAATAGTACCCTCTTATAAACAAACAAACTGAAAAATAGCCAAAAAGCAAAGCAAAACTTCACAGTAATTTTCATTTATTGCGTCAAATATTCGACCTTCACAGGCATGCATACCTATCTATAAACTATTCTAATATTAGTTTCTGAAATATGTTCAATGCCAACCGCTATATAACAGTTTCTTAATACACAAAAATATATAATAGCGTTCACTATTTAATAGTAGAGGGTAATATTATACAATTACGTATAAAACAAAATATTTACCCTCGGCAAAGTCGTTATCGGGCCGCTTAAACCCCATTTGGTTAAGTGCTTTTTTCATTCAGCGCTCAGTATTGTGCACAGAGCACCTAGGCAAAACCACGTCTCCCTGCCATGTATTCATAGCCTAATCAAAGATTGCATTTTTTTTTATTTGGGCAGTTACTACGGACTAAAAGGAGAAAAAGGCGTGCAGATTTGACGTCCGGTAACACCAAAACGGGTATTCGTGGGTTGTAATAACTGACTGTCGGTACTCGGTAATCATCGCCTCTATGGTCTAGCGGTCCGGCGTCGAACTTGACTTTTTGAGGTCTCGCTGTCAGGTAACACAAAACCCAGAAAACGTGTATTTTGCCCGGGATTGGATTTGTGCCCGGTTAGTGATAGGCTTGCCATCTATCATGGTGAGACTTAGTGTCTTGGCCTAGTCGTAGGTGCCCTGGTTGTGCCTCTGCCTACGATTTCGGGAATATGGGTATGAAGGTACTTTTTTAATAACTAACAAGACTATCGTAATCACTGACCATGTGAAACAAAATAAGTAAATTATCCTCGCCTGAAGTTAGTATAGACCCCGTCTGTAACCGGGTACCAACTACTATGTAAAAAAAAAGTATTTTCTCGCCCATATCCCCAAAAACGGAGGCAGAGATACAACTAGGGCTCCCAGGATTAGCAGAAGACACTGAGTTTCACAAAATATGATAGGTGGCAAGCCTATCGCCAACTGGGCACGTATCCAATCCCAGAAAAAGTCAATTTTATTATAAAATTAAAAATACACATTTTCTAGGTTTTGTGTTGCCTTTTAATCAAAAAATTGGAAAACCAAATTTTCTATTTGTTGCCTGACCCGGGAATCGAACCCTTGACTCGGGACAGTCAAGTCCAACACATGTATGTAGATAGGTATAAACGATATAGCTACGTTATAAAAAGTGTCAGTTTCCCAAGTCTTGTCTCTCACTAGTCACATAATAAATACTACGTGACACTTGTGATACATGAATTTGATAAAACTTATTACTTCCAATTAATGCAATATTCTAGTAGACAAATAATGTATCACTTTTGTTGCGTAGTATAGAATGAATTGACACTCTTATAATTATATTTTTTTTTTGTGATTTTTATACAATCATAAACCTTATTCAAATCCTTTGACATACTAGTATGTATAAAATTAAAAAAAATTTTTGCAGGACTACACTATGGGCTCGGACAACTCTCAGTCAGGTTTCACTAAAAGTGAGGCAATTAGGAGATTAAAACCAAATTCTTTAGTGAACGTACCTTTCGGTGGATTCTTTCACTGGATATTGCATACGGGGTGCATTTGGCCAGAGCATACAACGGATTATATCCGTAAAGAAAACAGTTCTGTTGTAGTTGCCGAGTTAATACCTTTTTAAACAAACGGGAAAAGACAAAATGGTTTGAAAACGAAATGTAAATGTATATTTATATTTTTTATGAAAACAGAAAGTAAACAACTCTGAAAATACAGGCCATAAATAAATACTACCGGATAGATGATGCTTTGTTTACTTAACTTTAACGTTTAAGGCTTTTACGTGTATATTTATTTAATATTATCCAATATTTAATTAACTGTTACATTTGTTTCAAAAAGAGTCCATTCGTTTCGTGTAAAAAACAAATTATATGTTTTTACAAAATAACAGCACTAAAAAAGGAATAACAGAGTCTTTGAAAGCCTAAACATAAATCTAGCATTTTCTTATAAATTAAATCTATACATATAATAAATCTGTAGAAGGGTCAATTCTGTACATTGTAAATATTGAAAAAATCTGGATATACTAGATTGATACCAAACCCAAATATGTGATTAAAAAAAATTTTGTCTGTCTGTCTGTATGTTTAGGTATTACGTGAAAACTAACGGTTCGATTTCGATGAAACTTGGTATAATTATACCTTATCATCCTGGGCAAAAAGTGGGATACTTTTAATCCTGGAAAAATACATTAAAAAAATCTTAATTTTTCAATTTTTTCACGCAAAGACCGACATCCGCGCGGACGGAGTCGCGGGTGGAAGCTAGTCTCATAAAAATATTGAGACTTTCCTTCATAATCGTTCTCTGATTGGAGATAACTCAAAACCTATTTGTTCAACGATGTAGACTGTAGGATGTTCATTCTGTCGAGGTGTCAATTAACAAGTCTTAGCCTTGGACGTTTTATCTGTTGGAAAAATTTTTTCTTAGCTTTACTTTTCTACTCAGCGATGTGTCCGCTATAATAAAGCAATCATGGGGTAGTATTTTTTTTAAGGATTCTCTACATGTTAACTCAAGTTTCTTTAATTAGTATTCTATCAGTAAATCTAATGACTACAATTTTTTTGGGTTCCGTAGCCGAATGGTACGCAAACGGACTCCTTATATAAAAGAAATATCTGTCAGTTTTATTTAGTGCCTTTTGGCATTGTTGATACATCGTTTTGTTTTGATTATACAGTAGGCACGTTATAAATAATTCTTTAAAAGAGCATTCAAAGTTTTTTTTAGTTATCCTGCTCTTAGTAAGTAGGTACATAATTATAGTATCTTCACTGTAGTTCCTTTTCTTAGTAGGTACATCATTAATAATTCGATCGATTGTATTTTACGATACAGACGCTAATATTTTGATTTTTTCTGTTTAAATACGATATGTACAGAGTCCACTTTTATACAGATTTGTTGTAAATGGAGATAACGCAAAAACCGCTTGTCTGTTCTCAAGTACACGTACAAAAGCTGCATCTTTTAGGGAGCCGAAAGCGAGCATAGGCTTACCCTCACTAACACCGTGAAATCCTGCTAGGTGGTAGAGTTTCGCAGCAACTCGGCCGGATTGGTACCGCCGCCTTGTCTATTCCTGCCGCTATAACGTCAGTGATTGCCATTGACGAGTTTCGGTTCGGAGGGGTAAAGCCGGTAGACTGAGGTAGTAGTAGTAGCTCGAGGCCTAACATCCCGACCTCAGGTTGACAACGCACCATTGACATCTTTGGTGTCTCTAGGCAGCGTGAATTGCTTACGATCAGGAAATCTGTCTGCTTGGTTGCCTTCCAATATCGTAAAACAATAAAAGCTACACTCAATATATTTTTATGTGAGTCATATCGATCCAAATAGTATCCGTTTCCTTGTAGTAAAATGCGTGTTTTCTTAGACGTAAGTAAGTATATACATCATAAATTCTACAAAGGTCCGCCCCGTGACCCCAAATTACGTGTACCCGGCTTTATCACCCACCTCTTGACCGCCGCAATTTATTCCGGGATAAATACCGGGATAAACGAGAACATTACAATACATTAAGTTAGATTAATTCGTATCGGAAATTAACTGATTGTAATCTATTTCGCTAATCGACTTCGTGCATATCTTATGACATGTACGCTACTCATACGGACATTTTTTGGGTTTTATATGGGTATATAGCTGTCCCGGCGAACTTCGTTCCACCCGTTCAGTTTGTTTGGAAAAAAGTAAAATGTTGTTTTTCTTAGTTTTGTCGAAAGTTTTTTCCTTTTTTCTTATCTTTTAAACCTTCCCTGGACTTGAACAAATAATTCCAAACCAAAATTAGCGAAATCGGTTCAGCCGTTCTCGAGTCCTTTGCCACTCTGAACGTAGATTCTAGTAAATGTACACTAAAATCTCTGTAGTGAACAAACAATGGTGGTAATTCTGCTGTTCACAAACCAAACTTATTTTAAATGCATGCTATCTTTCTCAAATGAAACAAAAACGAAAGAGATGGGACGTTTTAGATACGTCAGATTAGTCCGAATTTGTCAAATCGCGATGTTTTTAATCGACGTTTTCCGAGTAATAGTTTAAACGTCTGTAGAAATGACGTGTGAGATCTAATTTGACAGCGCTAAAAGTGTTTAATCTCTTTCTGTTTCTTTCGTTGAAAGAAGACAGCGATAACTTAAAATTAGTTTAGTGAGTGCGCAACAAAATTACCACCATTATCTAGAAGATCTAGATCTAAATATTTTTTTCTTGCGTAGTCTGACAATAATTATAGTAATGTATAGTTATTCCGACTTAAACATTGTCTTGCATTAAAATCCTCTCTAAAACAAATATAATAATAAACATCCGTATAAAATATTGATAGATTGTTTTGTTATCAGTTGATAAAATGTAAATAAGATGTAATTAATGATGTAAATGCACTGTTTTGAGTCGACTCTCAAACACAATTTGTTTTCTTTTTCAATAGTTTGGCTTACGGCGAAGAAATCTTTGCACAGTTTTTTTTTAATTTAAAAAACAAAGGGTACAAACTGTAAAACTCCTGCTTAATACATACCAAATAAAAACCGAAATTGCAAACTTCGTTACGATCTTCGGCTTGTTTCGTTGTCTTGATACAGACAGACGGACAAACAATTAATATTCAAAAAACATTTGAAATCTGCTCTGCTGCCTATTGTTTGTCGCCTGCACCTATTTTTTAAATATCTATAACTAGCGGCCAGCCCCGGCTTCGCACGGCTATGAAATATACATAATATAAACCTTCCTTTTCAATCACTTTATCTCTTATATAAACGGCATCAAAATCCGTTCCTTAGTTTTGAAGATTTAAGCATACATAGGGATAGAGGAAGCGACTTCTTTTTTATACTGTGTAGGTGATGTACATAATTCACTCTTCTACAGTTTTAATATGACGACGAAGACGCTAGGTTTTCTTTGCTGGAAAAATAAAAAAATAACAGCCTGACGGGCGTATACCGGAGTCGGTGGTTCCGACTATAGCGATAGTGAGAGTAAAGAGTGTAAAGGGAGAGCGATTATAGAGATAGGGATAGCAAGAAGTGTCGTCAAAAAGTCTTCGTTACGCTTCTTTCGACCTCGGTCCCATTGCGCTCAGTGCACGTACGGGGCGGTAGGCAACTTCGTTCAAAAATAAAGTACAAATTTAAAATTATGTTCATAAAAATATTTTTATAGACTTTTAGACAAATATTTGTTTTAAAATTAACTTACATACAATACATTAATTTTATACATATATAAAGATATCTTTATGCCAGTCCCTTATGGGGTAGGCAGAGAGTATCTAATGCCAAACCTCACGATCCTGACAGACCTGCCTGGCTTCCTCCACATTCATTACCCTTTTCATATAAACACGTTGGTTTCGGAGACTCTTGACACCACCTTCGAATAACACCAGATCGATTTAGTCGTGGACTGTCAACCTAGGACTCCTCGGGTACCCACACCTATCCACATTCACATTGTATATCTGGTTTGTCAATATTTGATCTGCCATTCTTTCTACATGTCCGAACCAGCGGAGCATGCCCTTTCTTTTTTTAACACCAACATTTTCTTCGAATTCCACTCTTTATCAAAACTCACTGCTATGAATGCGGTCAGCGAGCGTTACAACACAGATTTTACGTAGTGCTCTCATTTCGGCCGCATTTATCCTACTCATGCTTTTTCTGACATATTCAACTTTCACTTCCATACAACAACTTTGGGATAAGCACAGAATTATGCAAAGCGAGGCTAGCACTTTGGTTCAAAACTTCGTTTTGAAATAGCTTACACAGCGCTTTAATCACAATTTTCATACCTATCCACACCTCAGGTCCCTTATGTGGTAGGCAGAGAGTATCGAGTGCGAAACGTCACGATCTCTGCAGACCTACCTAGGTTCATCCACTTTTTATACAAACACGCCGGTTGCAGAGACTCTAGACTCGGATAAAACCTGAGTGATTTGATCGTGCAATGTCAACCTAGGTCTCCTCAGGTATCTACAACCATCCACACTCGCGTCGTAAATACATATATCTTTTTTTTTAATTTTTCATCTGTCACTCTTTTTGAACTAGCGGTGCAAACCTTTTCTCAATTTTACACCAATATCTTCTTTAAACCCTACTTTTTCTCGAATCTCACTATTGCAAATCTCAGCTCAGGGTACGTAATGCCACAGATTTTTAGTTGCGAAATACATAAATAAATCGTAGGTGAATATTGAGTAAGTTCAAGTAAACCCGAAAGTTTTCCACCAACAAACTAACTGACCGCGGCAAAACTCGCATGACGAAAGTATAACATTTACACTCTAGAACTCGGCACAAAGTACCAATGAAATTAGGGTTCGATAGTACAGGCTGGAACCTAAAAGTTTCCATAACATAGTATCTATATCATAAAAGAGTTCTGTATTGGATCGACGTAGCTGACGTCGTGAGGCGACATCATGGCGGCCGCCGTGGACTCATGTTATCTTAAATATTCTGTGGAGCCACAAACTTCGACTATCTGAGTGCCCCCAACTCATATTTTCCCACATTATCGAGGTGGTTCACAATCCTGTTGTATTTTACTTCGAAACGTTTAACAGGATAAATCAAATTCATGAATCAAGTTATTTAATTTTGTAAGAAACTGGAACAAGTAAATTAAGTACTACGTCTTGGTAGTGTTCAGTTAGTTATTTCGAAGCGAAGTTGCAAATCAAGATGCTAGACTCGTTTTGTATATTTCTGTGCTTATCCCAATGTTTCTTTAACGACGCGATTGGGTATGTCAGAGAAAGCATGAGTAGTAGGTCACACGGTGTGATACAATGGCGATGAAATACGGTCGTAGTAAGTGCTCTACAAAAAAATTGAGATATTACGCATTTTTTGTCTTTTTTTCAATGATACTAGAAGGCACCTAGAGACACCAAAGGTGGTAATGGTGCGTTGCCAACCTGAGGCCGGGATGTTAGGCCTCGAGCAAAAGTAAGTTTACCGGCTATCTTACCCTCCAAACCGGAAAACGTCATGACGTTATGGCGGCAGGAATAGGTAAGGCGGAGGTACCAATCCGGTTGTCAGTCAGATGTCGTGTTAGTGACGGTAAGCCTATGCTCGCCTTTTACGAGTTGCCTGGCAGGAAGGCAGATGGTCTATTCTGCAAAGAAGCCCGGACCGACACGGGGAAATATAATTACAATTGCAAATATTTCGATATATAACCTGTTATAGCTAATTAACAGGTTTAAGTGATTTGCTCAAAGACTGTCATAGCTGATGGTACGATTAACTCATCCACACACAGGCCGGTCGGCCGCCAGACGGTTGGTAAAATAAAAGTAACTCCAAAGGTAACTAACTGCACATAGATTTTTGCGTTAAAATTGAGCAATACCATACATTGTAAAAATCTGTATTCTACAATAATAGGTATATATAAATGCTGTGTTGAGAACACGCTTACTTAATTCGTAACAGTGAGATTTGTGCGAGGATGGAAAAGTAAGAAAGTGTTGTTGTTAAAATAGGGACGGGCATGCTTTGTTGGTTCGGTCATGTGGAAAAAATAGCAGATAAAAAATTGAAAAAAGAGACGTACAATACGAGTGTGGGCGGTTGTAGGTACCCCGGGAGACCCTGGTTGATATCCAATAATTAAATCGCTCGGATTTTATCCGAGGGAATTGTCAAGAGTCTCCAAAACCGGCACGTTTGTATGAAAAGAGTAATAAATGTGGAGGAATCCAGATAGGTCTGCAAGGGTCGAGGCGTTTGATACTACGTACTCTGAAACCACCCTGTAAGGGACTTCACGTGAAGATATGTTTGTATGTATGTAAGAAAGCACATAGCTTATAAACATAAAAGATGTAAATGGTACATGGAGGCTAGGACGTAAAGAATTTTGTACAGATTTACCAGTTATCTATCACTGTAGGTCAAGATACAAGCGTCAGAACTGGGAATAAGCAGTGTATTGGAAAATTTAGTGCTAAATAATTTTGTAACATCTTTTAAACACACATATTACGTAAATAAATATTTTTTTATTTCATTTCATAAACTTGGTGGTTCAGCTGTTCGAGACTCTTTCTGGGTCCTGTGTACCAGTAGAGTATTTTACCCGGTAGAGTCACTTTACCCTTTTATAACGGCAAGGGTTCATGTATAGGTTACATCAATGGACCTGACAAACGTTTTTTACTTTATATTCCAAATAAATCTACAAAAAAATACAAGAAAAACAGTGTTTTTAGTATTTTCGTATCTTAAAAATTGACTGAGATATTAACGATTAAAGTTAGTATTTGCGGCCGAAGATTTTTAAAAACGCGGGCGGGAACTCACTAGGCGCTGACGTCACACCCTTGGTTATTCATCAATGTAAGAATCAAGTGCTCGCTCGTACGCCGCTGCTACGCTGTAAAAAACTAAACCATAAAAAAATACTTAATAGTGTCTCAATGCTTCAATTGAACAGTTAAAACACCCGATAAACTCTTTTTTTATGTGCCGGAGGACCCAAAAATGAGAAAAAAGTGGATGATAGCCATAAAAAGAGTTGATAAAATACTTAGTCTGGCCATAAATACTGTTACA